>JAMKCH010063256.1:0-172825 GCA_023653785.1 Ophioderma brevispina
CCAGTAAGGCTATCTCCCATCTTTTGAAGCTGTTACCCTCTATCCCTTGTGACTCCATTTTAAGTAGCTATTTTAAAGTGTGAGAAAACTAAGATTGTCTTATGAAACTAATTAATACTTGAAACTTTTCAACAAAGTTTTTCCATTACATATCAAGCTAGAATTACATTGTGCAAATTAAGAAATTCATCGCCATAATTGGTGTATGCATGAACAACAACATTATTATCTGGGTACTTGTGGTACAGTGGATCAGTGCTCGCCGCTAAGCATAAGGTGTGGGTTCGAGCCCCGCTGTCGGCCAATGTGTTGTGCACTGGGCAAGGCACTTTATTCCGCTTGCCTCTCTCCACGGAGTATAAAATGGGTACCGGCATATGCTGGGAATGACAAAAACCATACTCGCTGTGCGGGAGAGTGGCGAACCCCCACAGCAACATTATATGAGGGAGTCCGGCCAAACGCCAATGACAGAGAGTTGGGCACTCCGCCTGCGGGTGACCATTTGCACTTTTGTGCTCAGAGTATGAACTGCAACTAGAGACGTGTAGTCCACACAATGAGCTAAGCACGGGATTGGTGCAGGGCATGACAAGACCATTATTGAGTACTTTTGCTCAAGTGCTTGTACTGTCCAAACTTTAGCCTGTGCAGTTTAAGCACTGAGTAAAAGTACTGGGATAATGGTGCAGGCATGGACAAGACCATTATCTGAGTACTTTTGCTCAGTGCTTGAACTGTCCTAACTTAGAGCCTGTGGAGTTAATGCACTGAGTGAAAGTACTAGGATAATGTTGTATGCATGAACAAGACCATTATCTGAGTACTTTGGCTCAGTGCATGAACTGTGCAAATTTATAGCCAGTAGAGTTCTCTCACTGAGTGAAAGTTAGCAGAAAATGGTCCCATTGAAGCTGTTTTTTAGGATAGGCACAATTCATCTATTGAAGTACTAAATTAGGTAGAGGTGAAACACATGTATTTGAACATCTTATGTGTTCCCAGTGTAGAAACTGCCTGTATTTAATTGCAAGCAATATATGAACTTTGCATTTGGGAATCATGTTGCATATGGTACCATAACTAGAGGTCAAAGTTCCATTGGTTCTACAAATAACAGTCACCTAATTGTGCCTAAGGTATTAAAGTAAGCATCACCCAGTCAAAACTTGCCGTTTGTATACACAAGCGACAGAGACTGAGTGAAAACACAAGTACAATGCATCATATGAACTTTGCATTTGGGAATCATGTTGCATATGGTACCATAACTAGAGGTCAAAGTTCCTTTGTTTCTACAAATAACAGTCACCTAATTGTGCCTTAGGTATCAAAGTGAGCATCACCCAGTCAAAACTCGACGTTTGTATGTATACGCAAGCGACAGAGACTGAGTGAAAACACAACTACAATGCATCAACTTTAACTTTATCCGGGACATGTATATTTTGCCAATGCTGTATACTCTGCCATGGTCGAGATGTCTTTCTGCATCATACTATCCCTTTGTTTATTCATGTCTATAGCCATATTATCTTCCTGTTTACACTACTCCCATACCACCATAAGCTAGAGAGGCGGATGGTATGTGCTCCAGCATTCAGATAGGTGGAACAGACCCCATCACGTAGCGCCCCCTAGCCGGTAACTCGGCTTGAATTACAATGACAGCACAAGTTCTCATAGTAGTAAATTACCGGCTGTAAGCTTGTACTGCAATGGTTGCGCTTTGATTCAATGGACCGGAGCTAGAGTTGAAAGAAAAGAGGGCAGGGCCACTCTGTCTTATTATGGAAGAACATCTTCCAAATTTGGATGTCAGTGCCAGGACCATATATGGTGACTTGGGCAATACATCCCACCCAGCCATCATTCAGTCTTCCTCCTGCCACATGGTCAAGTTTACCTCTCAACTAGTGTAAGGTCACGGGGACCTAAAATAAGAATGATTTGTTTGTTGTAGTATGACATGTCTATTTACAGAGTAGTAACTGTTGCACAACTTGACATTTTTGGGATTGTGGTTTAAATGCGACATGATCATCAATCATTTCGCTTATGATGAACTCATATACAACACTTAGTATTAGCATAGATGCCATCTATATTTCAACACTCCAGGGTGTGTGTGTGGGAGGCAGTGTTTCTAGGTTGTTACGGAGAAGGAAAAAACATGTTCAAGTTCAGACAAGAGCTAGAGATCTTGTTAGAAAGAAAAGTGTCATTAACATTGAATGAATGTACATGATGTCTGTGAAATGAATCACTTCTTAAACATATTTTTGACATATGGTTGTATTTGAGCATGATTCCAGTGTACAAACACATGTCTAGGTTGAGAATAGCGGTAATTAGGCCTATTAAAAGAATTTTGGTGTATAAGCTGTCAGTTTGAAAGCGGCATCGGATTCATCTTGTTGTCAGGACTTGGATTCAGGTGTTATGGTTGTGTGTGGTTGCCTAAAGTTTATGGTGATGAGAAGTGATGTAGAGCATTGATGAGCTAAAAAGATCATTTACAAGGATTAAATAAAACCCTTGATCTATGAGCATTGATTAAGGGGTTTTAATTATTTATGAACACATTAAGGGGTTTAATGATCTGTGAGCAATTGATTAGGGGTTTTTAATAGTACCAGTACAAATCGGGCACTTGGAAGTTATTTATTAAATCTAACATAGGCCAATGTCGTATGTGTGAAGTTAACCCTCGTCTACCGATTTATGTCCAGTTTTGGCTCTACATGATGGAAAATGACTAGTTTTGTATTATAAACAGAGCATTTCAGTGCTGTTATGTCTTTGAGACAGTAAATTAGCAACAATTCAATTTCACCCTATATCTATTATTTTCATGCTTTCCTTGGCTTATGATGTCATAGTGAAGTCATAATGGGAATGTTTGTACTTATTTTTTATACCAATGGAAAGAAGAAACTCTAAGCTACCCTGTGGTACCAAATTTATAAGAATCAGTTGTTCAATTATGAAAATTCAGGGGGTACCACCCCTTTCGGGTGTGTTGTGACAAAAAATGGCTCAGGTAGACGAGGGTAATAGTTCTTGAAACATATGTGAGGTGGTGGGGAATGACAAACATACCAAAGTACTGTAGGTAGTTGGACCTTTACTATATAGTCTGAGTAACCCGGTGGTGCGCCGTTTTGACGGGGAAGTGGGCGTACGTAGTAACTTGGCCGAGAAATTTTTACCCTGACTAGAAAACAGCAGAGGATGTATTAAGTCAATCCCACAATGCACCAGTTTTGGAAAATTTTACCTCTTTTGGGTCATGTGATCCCACAAAAATCCCATTCTTAACACATTAAATCATGACTTTTATGCTCATTTTAGCCCACAAAGCGCTAGTACTTAGGGAATTTTTCGCATGAGCATGAAATATCCTGTTGTTCTTAAACTTTTGGAACACACTTTATCTCTAAGTACTGACGTGTATTTAGTACAGTACAGTATAGGCACATTGCAATGCATTATGGGATTGGTTCAAAACGCCCTCTGAAAACAGTGACAGCAGCAGCAGAAGTGGAGGCAATGACAGGCACATTGACAATGGCAGCAACGACGGTGACGGCAACAACAAACAAGCAAGAGCAGAAAGCAAGATAAATGATACACAAGTCAATAAATAGATCTGTCAGTATCGCCCTATACCCAGCACGTAAACATTGGCTGCACCCGTCATCAATACAGATACCTACCACACATGTGTAAATCCTCACACAGTGTTAGAGTCTTCTCACCAAAAATTACTCAATTTAATATGTCAATTTTGCAAGAGGTTAAAAAAGTGTTTTCCAGTCTTTTCCTATGTATAAAGGTGTCTGGTTATGTTTAAAAGCAAAGGCAGCATTTGTTGTTTGCTATCACAATGTTTGTTCTGAGTCAGTCAAATTAATATAGGGCCATAAACAACATTGATTACCTCAAAAAGGTTCATCTTATCAGAATATTACAACCAACCCAAATTTAAGATTCATTCGATGTAATCATTTTTTTGGGGGGTGGAAGCTTACTTGATGTTATATTCCTGTATTTTTTATAAAAGGAATTCAAACATTTCTAGATAAATACTTTAAGATGGAATGATGCAAATGTCAGCATTCCCCAATTTTTTTTTTTTCTGGACCACACTGTATACTTGGCTCACTTAGCACCAGCCTGATTACTGTAAATGGCTGTCATTGTCACATTTTATTTTCATGAATTTTCATGACCACATGAAACCGATGAATCATCTAGAAAGACCTGCTAAAATCGTACTTGGTGTATAGAGTTATAGTTACATTTGTTTTTGTTTTGATCTAACTCCTGCAATTTAAAAAAAATGAAATTAAAAATTATTTTATATGTAAATAAGTTTATATGTTTTAAGGTCCATGCACTTTTCTCCAAGCCTGTTTTTGTCTCGCCTGAACTTTTGTTCGCCAGAGACTTATAATCACTTTTCTGTCTGTTCTGTCTGTCTGTCTGTCTGTCTTCTGTCGGTCTGTCGTCGGTCTGTCTGTCCTCTGTCTGTCTTTCTGTCGTCTGTCTGTCTTCATGCTGTCTGTTCTGCCTGACGTCCTGTGTCCCTGCTTGTGTACGATTTATCTGGAGTTCCGTAGGGCTATGATGTTTACTTTGGGGGGGTGGAAAGAGGCGGGTACACGAGTTCTCGACCTGATTATATTTTGGGCGTAAAATATGCTAATTAGTATCTAATTGCATAATAACGAAAAAAATTTTCCCGCAGGCTTGTGTAACATTTTCTTGAGTTCCGTATGGCGTATGATAATGTAACTTGGCGGAAGGGAGCGGGCTGGAGAGTTTCTCGAACGATTAGATTCGGGCGTATTTCGGGCAAATTAAGTGCAATGATCTACTTAATATGCAAAAAACAGCGTAATTCTATAATTTTGCAAACGGTACATTGGCTACGGAAAATTCCTTCACTGCATGAATACCTATCATGGTGCGCATCTTTTTCCAATTTGAGCGTGTGTGATACAAGCGCTAGGTATGCAATGAGCTAATAAATATGCGTAATGACTGTATCTATGAAACCGTACATCGGATAGGCAAAATACTTCGATGCATGAAAGAATACTAGGCCATGCATCTTTTGGTGAATCATCATTGGGTCAAAGTGCATGTGGGTCGATTAAAGGGGCAGTTTTGATACAATTGATCTTAATTAAATCGACTATTGCTGTAACACTAAAGTGGTACATTGGATATGCAAAATTCCTTGACTACATGGCTTCTATGCCGTACATCTTTTGTATGAATCACAATCGCGGTCAAAGTGCAGTGGATCAATTAAGGGGCATTGGTTGATCCAATTGATCTAATTAAATATGCGTAATTGCTGTATCGCTTAAATGGTACATTGTATGCAAAATCATTAGCTACAAGAGGCCTACTATATGGTAACATCTTTTGTGTGAATAATATTGTGGTCAAAATGCATGTGGGCCACTTTAAAGGGGCATTCTTTGATTATTTTAAAATTGAAACTTTTTATTTTTTTTAATATAATTATTCAAACAAATTTTCTAAGGTTGTCAATGGTCAGTGTGAAATTAATACACCTTCAAAAAGAATTTTTTTTTTTAATCAGGAGTTTGTTTACCTTACAATAAATTAGTCAGCATGTGTTTATTGGCAGTATATGGTGTGTGTTGTTTGGTGTACAAAACAGGTGTACAAAACAAGAAGACTTATCAAAAGGGGGGAGTACACCACAAACAAAGGTAGTAACATCAATCTATATAGCTAGATCAGTGCTCAGTCATTGAAATGGTTTTTCTACTTCTAGTCAGGATTTTGGGTTCCAGCCTGTTTACATTCTCGGAAAATGTGAAATACGCAAAAAGTGTGCATTTCACCACTTTATGGACCCCGAGGCGACTTCAAATTTAAAAATGTGGGCACATGATGTTTTCAAAAATTTAGTGTTGCAAATTGAATAAATTTTCATATTGTTACTACATTTAGTGAATTTTAAGGGCTTTTGCATGACTTTTTCATGATTAATATATCTGTTACAATGGAAAATGGTGTGGCCCTGGGGGTGTGTCAAAGAAAGAGCAGGAAATAAAGAATACTATAAATGCAAACCCGGGGGTGCTACTCCTAACCATCTAATGGTTATTGATTATGTTGGGGACATTCAAGATTAATAATCTCCAAACTGAAGAGTGTGAACTCTATGGTGGTATAAAATGTAAAGGTGAGAAGTATAGAATACTATAGAATGGCAACCGGGGGTGATCATCCTAAACATCTCTTACTTGTGCTCATGTGGGGGAACTTTTCAAGATTAATATCTCCAAATTGGAAAATGTTGTGACCCCTAGGTGGTGTCAAATGAACATAGTGGGATGTAAAAAACTAGTTAAGAAATTGGGAGTTTATCGGTTGCACAACTTTTTGGGGACACCCTTGACTCGCTCAGTTGCACTCTGGTGTGCTGCTTTTTGTCTTACAATTACGGCGCGCAAAGCAGGCGAGATTGGGGTCGAGAACCGCCTTGTTTGAGGGATTGAAGAGCTTGTCATGCATTAACAACTCAGAAATGTTGATTAGTTACGACCCTAGAGAGTGGATGTACTTGGTGTGTAGGCATGGTTTGTGTGAGTGCAAGAGGTTGTTATGTACAATAGCTGCCATGTGATACATCTGTGTGCTGCCATTATAGAATAACTCTCAGTGTTCTTTCCTGAGTCAGTTGACTCTTGAAATTTCTTCAGGTGACACAGTCACCTGAAGAACCATTTCAAGAGCCATGAACAAAGACTTGGCATAATAGTAAATGTTTGCCGGAATGTATGACAAACGGCAGCTATTGTACTTATGACCTTATTGCACTCGCAAGACGAGTGGGGAGGAGGGGTTATATTACATCAGTAGATTTTGAGTTCGCAAATATCCTTGTTGTTTTAAAGTGGCATATAGGCCTATATTCTGTCTGCTAGATATAAAATGGCGCTGTGTATCGGCAGCCCTCAACATGCAGCAATCATTAGCGCCAACTGTGTAAGGAGAAAATTCCTCTCGCCCAATAGCAACTAAATGTTACACAAACATATTACAATGAATGTAATAATCCGGTGTAATTTGATGTGTTGTTTCATTTGAATTACAAGCATCCCAAATTCGCTAGTTAGCAATGCCCCAACGTGCCGATTGGCTAGTCCCCATTGTTTCAAATAGGCGTTAAGTCGCATGTCCCCCGTGTGAATGTATTATCACCGTTGTTATTGAGCCCGATGGGGGGATTTACTGCAATGGGATATTTTTTACCTCACATTCAGAAATGTAAGCTTCAGCATACCATTCACTGTCATGTTTAAGTACCAATGTTATCTTAAAGTAGCACAAACAGTAACTGCTTCACCCTGGTAGTAATTCTAGCTAGGTTGAGGATTTGCACACCTTCAGAGGTTTCCAATGGGATAGGACATTTGTGAACTTGCCTGCTGTCTTATAGCCTCCAAGAGCAGCACGCTTGATATCGGTCATGTTATGAACAGAAAAACGAAATCATCTTTGCATTACTTACACGACGTACCCAGCCGGAGTGTGGACGCGCAGCACGCCCACCCCGATTGGTACTGCAGCGTGCACACCCCCGGGGTGGCAAAATTATTTTATATCAAGTCGGCCTATTTTTTAATTATCAGAGCTCCACGTACCAAGGCACTCCAGGTTCCTCTAGGCCTGACATTACACCCTGTGTAAAGATATGCATTTCCGTTTAATTCATTTCATGTGTGATTGAATAGCATTCTAAATATTCAAAATTTCCAGTTTCAACAAAAATCAGGGGCGTACTTCTGAATCTCTTGTGTTATTTAACATATCACATAAAAGTCCATCAAGGTTTGATGACTAAATCTTATGTATTCACAAACCAAACGCCTAATTCCAACCGATTTGGCTCCAAATCAAGTACTTATAAATCCCTCGCCATTCCTTTCAACTGTATAAAATGAACAGGAATTCCTCTTTAAACAACATCCATTTCAATAAATCGCTCCTGACCTTAAATTTGTCAGACCTCTACATACAACACATGATTAAACGTCAGTACAGGGCTTCGCATAGCAATGAACTCATAAACTCCATCCTGGGCTGGAAGATTAACATATATGCCCTTGACATTATAAACAACCAACAGGCTGATGCAACATTTTATCAGGTCACTCTGAAATAAAAGTCCTTTTAGGCCAGGAGCAATATTATGCTGAATCGTGATGTTTATTATGACTCATTTTTAGAAGAAATGATTTTTTCTGGGTTGTGTGTTTACACTTAACCACGGGCTCCAAAAAGATTGATAAAAAGTAAAGGACTGTAACACAGTTCTTTTTTCCCCTCCTCTTGACGCTGGAGTGGAAATCTCCGGTAATCTGGTCCGAGCGTTTTGTCATCATTCACCCCGTAGGTGACGGACCTGATTTGGTATGAACTGTGCGCAGACCTTTTCCCCACCACTGGGGAAGGTAAATTCTGTCCCACATAAAATGTGATGAAAGTTGCCTCTGTGTTTCCGCATAAAAAGAGAGATCATGCTTGTTGTCTTAGTTTGATGCTACACTCTTAAAGAATGGTGGTAGAACATATGAGGTCAACTACCAGGAATTGAAGGCAAAATAGGAGATAGCTTTTCACTTTTAAGGTTAGCACAAAGGCATTGCAGTTTTTGTAACACATACGACCAACATCTGGCTAACAACTATATATATACCTGAATTTTTTATACTGTTTTTCAGAGAAATCGATAAACTAACAAAGAAACAAATTTATCAAACAAGGCAAATTCTCAGTCATTGTAAAAAGAGCTACATCCGGAAGTATTCATACATGTTTTGGTATATATTTTTAGTACACGTGTCGGTGAGTGTACAGCCGGTGACTTTGTATAGATAAGGTATGCCAACCTATTCTTGATGTTAACAAAACGCCTGTGTTAGTGGGAGGTGAAAATGTTTTGCTTCATTTCATCGCATTCATTATCCACTTATTTTTATTTACCAATTGAGTGTTTTTGTTTGTCTAATTCCATGCATATTTGAAGAGTACTTTAGCCATGGTTAACAGCATTTTAATTGATAATGGGGCCTAGTCAGAGGGTGACCAGAACAATCACATAATTCCTTGCACTCTATTGTACTTCCCTGTGCTACACGTATACCAGTACTGAGGATAAGTAAGCATTTTTTTGTGTAAATTGTATTATAACCTTCGCACCTACTTTGTATCATATGCAGTGGTAGCATGGGGAGGGGGCATTTTCCCCTCTAAATTTTCTTTCCCCAATTTGAGGCAAAAAATCACCATATTTTGGCTTTCCCGTTGGTTCAAATTTTGGATTTTCAGGAAAGGGGACTACTCCTGTTACATCTCTGAATTAAGGACCTAATGACATAATTGACTGCAGTGTTCGCTTGCTTGTGTACTTGAGTGATTCATTCAAGAAATCACAATATGGGTGGAGTAGATTACCTTAAGAGCGTAATACAAATATGCCAACTGCCCATGCCTAAACAAACATGAATGAGACAATACTAAGCTGAACACGTGTCCTTGACTTTTCTCTTGTTATTAATGTATCAAATGGGATGGATGTCAGGATAATTCCAGCAGTGCTTCGTCAGATAAAAACTAAAATAGTGGTTTGCGTTTCTTCATTATGTATATTCATCGCGTGCGTGCTACCAAATCCCTGCTTTTTAACAAAATGTTTTGGTGTATGTTTAATGGTGTACATCGAAATGGGTCATCTATGTGAAAGAAGCAACGCAATTAAGCTGTGTGTTTACGCGTTTTGGTGAATTTATAAACCCCGCTCTTAAAAGTGAGTTAATTGGAAGCCATTTAGAAAGGCAGCAGTATAATTTGTTCCATTTTGATTTTTAAGATTTTGAATAGTTTAGCAACTTAGATATCCTGTCATACTCATAAAGAGGAGCAATCGTCTGTAATGGCACTAAGACCAAATAAAAAAAGCCATCCACATAGTTTACTTTCAAAAACAAAGGTAGGAATATTTCCTTTGGTCTGTAACATTCTCAATGATCATGTTTAATTTGGGGTTAACTTTTCATTCGCTCTATGAGAACTCATCTAAATTTTTAAAATTTTGTAGTGTATGTAATTCTGTCAAGCAATTTTCCAGGCTTGCCCAATTTCTCAAACTTTTTCCCATTTTAACTGTACAAAAAAAATCTTCCCACAGTGCATTGCCTATTTATAATGCCGATTAGGCTGTTTATTATTAGAAGTAGTACATATATTTTCAATGTTTCCTTTAAAATTGACTTGTTATTTCTGCTAATGCCTCAATTTTTCGGAAAAAATGATCGGTTTTCACAAACGAACTCTTCAATTACACAGCTACCTTTAACTTTTGGCAAATACTAGGAAGTACAGCTCTAAGTACATTTGGGAGGCGAGGATTGTTGATTCAACCGTCTTAAATCTACCAGACGAGCGAAAGGAGTGTTGTGAGATGGTCATTGAAGAGCCTGGCATACAGGAAGTAGAGAGGTGACACCATTGAATGGTGGGAAATCGCTCTTACAGTAAGAAAGTCACGACCAGAAAGACGGACAGGATATTAAGACGTGGGCAGCTATTTATTAAGATGTTTGGCTAACTTAACTTTGCACCAAAACAAGTCTCTTCTGAAGAGAATGGTCTTAATAAACTTGTGTTGAAACTGTAGAAATGCTGATAAAGATTTGAGAGTTGAACAGGATATGAACTTGGTATTTGGGGAGGAGGCTACTCAATATCCTCAAATGGTGAAGCAGGTTTGGCTAGTTTGAATATGAATATTCTAATTTTAATGGTGAATTTAGCCAATCTAGAACAGGATTTGTAGCTAAGGCATCATTTCTGGATTCAGATTTTAAACTTTTTTGCTTAGGATAGGAAGGGATCAACTTTTTTGGGGTGAAAAATGTTGCATTCCCCTCGCTTCCTTTGAAAAAATTTGCATTTTCCCATGTTTTATTAAAATTTTTCCATTTTAAAGTTCAGGTTCCCTTCCCAAAGATAATGTTCATGTTCCCGCCTCTAGCTCACATTTTTATTCTCCTCCCTTAGGTATATATGTGCTGACACTTACAGTAATTATGCCTCCTGATTTACCAGGATGTGGTATCGATTTTGATATCAGATGAAAGGCTGTATTTTTCTCATTGTCATTTTGAAATTTCAGCCTTCAAATCCATTTCATTCCCAAAATATAAACAAAACGCCATTTTAATGGTTTACCATCAATATTAGTACAATAATGAATAGGAACTTGTAATATACATTACTGCATCTACCATCAAAACCACAAGTTTGTTTCCCATAATTTTGGTGGGGAGTGTACGCTAGTGCCAGACTCTCATATCAAGTAGAGAACACAATAGACGAATATCAGAATTCGTGGAACAAGCACCTTCAATACAATTTGGTTGAATTTTCGTTTATGGCAACCACAATTTTTAATATATGCCACTAAATAACAGAATAATCGGGGTGAGTTGTATGACATTAAAAGTTAACAAAATGGAAGTGAATTACTTCATCCCAAAGTCCACCGAAAAAAAAATACATACACGTTCAGAATCCATGCAATCTTTGCGAATAAATCTGCCGTCCCTAGATCAGAAATTGTCAAGTATGCATTTGTGGTTCTCATAGCCCACAATGGCTAGTAAAAGATACCTTTGTGCTGCCTGAGATTTGCATGTAAATTTTGCTCGCATCGAGTGGTTTTCGGAAAAGTGCAGAATAGCGCAATGGATTTTTTTCTTAAACTGAAAAGTGACCAGGCTCAAGGCAGCGATGCGGTTAACCTTTCTCTGTATGTATTACACCTTGTGTGGCAGTAGCAATAGCAGTATTAGTGAGAAATGTGTTGAGAACACGACCAATACATGTCTTATAACCCAAGAGAGTGGCCACTTAATGTGTTTAGTTCCTCAATTAATAGAGGTGATGTTATTTTTTTGTGTGTATACATTCATTTTGTGTATACATGCATTTAAAGCGGCACTGGCATATTTTCAAAAAATATAAAATTTCATCAAGTTGCTCGCAAATGATAGTCTTGGCCATTGGAAGAATAAAGATATATTTTACACATACAAATAACATACCCAAAACAAATAAGGACATTAATAAGAGGATAAAGTCATCCAAGTAATTTGTAGGCTAACTTTAACCTTTGCCGTAACTTTAGTCAACAAATGTGTCTATTACATGAATATCATAGGCTCGTACTCATTGATGTTGAAACCACAAAGGTCACAGACCGGTCGAACAGGGTTCATGCCGTGGTAATTGACTCCAAAAATGGAGGTCAAAGGTCTTGGCTATACCAGGATAAGAATTTAAACCTTGCACCAAATTGTTTGTCTCAACACAAGGATAAAAACTATATTTTACCATATAGCTTTGGTAAAATCATGAATTGCGAGGTAAATAGTTTACACCCATCAACCCAGAGGTCACAATAGTAACTCAGAGGTCACAAAGGTAAATGACCTTACAAGACTTTTGTTGCAATGACCCATATGAGGTCAAAGGCCAGCAGCAGTCAGCAAAGTGGAAGTATGGCTGTTAACCTTAGCTAAGATGATTGATGGCAGATTGGTTCAATTGTTGTAACTTTCAAATGTTTCCTTTAAAAAAATATTTTTAAAATATTATTCTGCTCTTCCCATGGTTCATTTGGACTTGGTTAAATGAACCACAAAGATCCCTTCCTTTGGAGGGGATGTTAAGCTGTCGGTCCTGTGTACTTAAGTTGCACCTCGCATGTCCATCACGGTCAGTTAAGAGTAGGGTGGAGGCCCTAACTGTCCCAACCCATCCTGGGGTGGATTCTCACATACTCACGATGACATCGTAAACCCATCTTAAAGGTGCAACGAGAGATTTTGAGGCATCTAAATATTGTGTCATAATAGTAATTTCATATAGATTAGCCACTCAAAAGATTTCTTACCTTGTATTAGGCTGCAGAAATGTCTTAAAAGAGAAAAAAAAGGTGATTTTGATTTGCTGATATTTCAATGTAAAACATAGGCTGAATTTTGTATTTGCTCCTATACAAAATTAGATATTTCACAATTTTTGTACCAAAAAAACATTTCTCAGCTTAATCCTTTCAGATAGGGATATTTTTAATGGAAAGCTTTACATCAGGGCAAAAAATCAGGGCACCTGATATGTGAAATCTCTTGTTGCACCTTTAAGTCGAACCCATCTTAAGTAGTAGTGGGCTTAGCAATAGTAACTTGGAATGCATCTGTTTACGATGGGTCTTCAATGCATCATAAGTCTTTGTTAAATCCACCATTGGTCAGTTTTGAGGGATACCCCTAGTCGAGTGATTAAGCACTGTTGGATATGCCTCGGAGGGCTTGTCGCTCTAAATTGTAATGAATTATTTAAAGAGTATTGATTCTATGCATGAAAGAAGTAGAAGAAAACTACAGCAAATGCAATGAAAATAATTTATGAGAGATTTAAATTTGTAAGTGATGGTACATGTTTTTTGTTTAGGTCTGGATTTTTAGTGCATCATGTTTTTCCGATCCCCCCAAATTACAAGGAATTTTTGGGATCAAAAAAGGCGGGATAATATTTGGACCAGCAGAGTAGTAATTAATGAAAGGTATATATTTTGAAAAAAATAGTGAGCTTTTAAAGGTACACTACACAGATTAAAATTGCACAATGTGCACCACATTGCCTTTGAACAAATAGGGTATATGGTCTGAATTGTTAAAGCATAGTGTCGTCAATGAATGGAGTGGGGAATAAAATGACAACAAAATTGTACTTGTTTGTAAAGGGTGCATGTGGGAATAGGTGACACACCAGGTACTGTATAAGTGGAAATTTTCGCGTACAGATATTTTCGCGATAACAGTTTTGCCAAATGCACGAGAATTTAATTTCACGGTATTGACATCAATGCAATAGTTAAAATGAAAAATGAAAAAGTTTTTATTTTTGAGTTTTTATGTTCACTCACGAAATTCGCGAAAATAAAAACCTCGCGAAAATTTCACTTACACAGTAAGTTTATAACGCCTCCAGGTATCGATTGAAAGCTGCAAGCATCATTATGCTTTTTACACCACCACAATGTAGGTCAGTGCGCATCTGACCACCCTGAAGGCTAACACCTTTCTTACCATTATCTCTGATTGGCTCATACATGATATATCATGATATAACTTCTGAGTACCAATCAAAATAGACCTTCTATATTCTGGCAAACCATTATTTTTTCTTACAATGTCTCTGATTGGCTAAATATCATATTTTTCAATGTATGACCAATGTAAATCGGCCGGTAGGAGAGGGTTTCAGGTCAGTTTCAATCACGCTAGATCTTAACAATTGAGCCTCTTGCCCTTCCAACATTCCCGCCACATATGTCAGATTTCGCCATCAGTTTTCGGCCATTGGTCAGGAGATTGTGAAATTTGCCACTCGATGAACATCATTGGTTAATAAATTAGATTTCTAAACATGAGGGAGATGGATATTTTTTCCACCCCCTCCCCTTCTTTTTTTTTCTTGTACGCAGTAATGTCTTACATATTAAGCTTGATTGATTACAGGTATTTTCAAGGAGAATAACAGAAATGGGAAAACGTCACCATCACAACGCCTGAAATAACGCCACCAAATGTGTTTGGATGCCTTTGGCAGAGTGCACTTGCATTGAAATTAAAGCATAAATTGTTTATGAAAGAAGATATGGCAGTAAACCCATCAGTGGTGGTGATCTCTTCAAATTTAAAAAATGCTGCAAAGCCAGTAAATTTTGTGGTCCATTTTTTTTACAACACACACACACGAGTAACATGCATAAATTGTTTTGAAGGTACATATGTAGGCCCCTATAGGCCAACACATCTTTGCTGAAACAGACAGATATGTATACACACACACACACACACTCAACACCACACACACATCACACGCACACACCACATGCCTTAAAGGCTTACTCAGAGATTTCCCGATGAGGGTGCACTCATTTCAAACAATCCAAGTTTTTTGTCATAGACATAATGCATGTCCACATACTAATCACTGGTGTTGAAAATAACTAAGCTCAAATTCGAAGTACGTCATATAGAAAATCACAACCTTTCTCTAAAATTCCAGATCCGGAATATTTGTTATACACTGTATCCTATGGCACTTTTTATCCTGTGCAGTAAATGTTTATTGCATGAAAAACAAAAAAAATCGATTGATCTCTAACTGGCATTTTACAGTGACTATTTAGTTTTAGAGGACTATTTTTAATTACTACACCAAAAAATTATATCTCGAAATCGCTGCGTCGCCTTTAGACCTGCATGAAATAGATCTAACAAAAAACAATTTTGGTAAAATGAAGCCACAGAGGCTCGGTCCATGTTTGTTTGAATTTGGTTAAAAGCCTAACCAATACGCGATATTTGATCTCTGATCCGATTTCATCACACTTTCCCAATAAAATGAGTGTGGCTATTCATCTCGCTGCTGTTTTACATGCTGCGACCCAATTCATGTGGCCAAGTTTTGAGGAAGTAAGCGATGCGGCTCCGGGATGGACCCTGAAGCTTTACTGATCCGTCACTGGAGGAGGATGATATCCCCCTCGCGGCTGATTGGAACACAAATTGGACAGTTTAAACGCAAATAAAAAGCCCCAAGTTTGGGCGATATTCATGCTCGTTTTATGTCAAATACCATTCTTGTCCAACTGCGAGCGTGTCAAACTTTCACCGTGACCTGGTTATTTTTGGGCCGCCTTACTTGCATTGAATCACCAGCTGTCATCCAATTTGGGCTCATTTTTACACCCTTAGAGAGTGACTTTCAACCATTTTAGCTGATTCTTTGTGGTATTGACACTGATATTCCGCCAGTTTTGGCTTGTTTTTGCTACCCTTGTCAACCTGATTTAGGCTTCCTTTTTGACATTGTTTACTGTCTTTCAGCCCAATTTACACTTTCTATACACCTTCAGAGAACTTGATTACTGGCGTTTCAGAAATGGCAGGCAAAGATATCTTACATATGACATAAAGCAGCATGACCATTCTCAGTGGATTTTAGGCATCAGTTTTCGGCCATTGGTCAGGAGATTGTGAAATTTGCCACTCGATGGAACGATCAAATTGGTTAATAAATTAGATTTCTAAACATGAGGGAGATGGATATTTTCCACCCCCTCCCCTCTTTTTTTTTTCTTTTTACGCAGTAAGGTCTTAAATATTAAAGCTTGATTGATTACAGGTATTTTTAAAGGAGAATAACAGAAATGGGAAAACGTCACCATCACAACGCCTGAAGTAAGCAAATGTGTTTGGATGCCTTTGGCAGAATTGACACTTGCATTGAAATTAAAGCATAAATTGTTTATGAAGATATGGCATGTAAACCCAGCAGTGGTGGTGATCTCTCAAATTTAAAAAATGCTGCAAAGCCAGTAATTTTGTGTCCATTTTTGACACACACACACACACACACACGAGTAACATGCATAAATTGTTTTGAAGGTACATATGTAGGCCCCTATAGGCCAACAACATCTTTGCTGAAACAGACAGATATGTATATACACACACACACACACACACACACACACACACACACACACAAGCACACGCACACACCACATGCCTTAAAGGCTGACTCGGAGATTTCCCGATGAGGGTGCACTCAATTTTCAAACAAATCCAAGTTTTTTGCATATACATAATGCATGTCCACATACTAATCACTGTGTGAAATAACTAAGCTCAAATCGAAGTCCTTCATATAGAAAATCACAACCTTGCTCTAAAATTCCAGATCCGGAATTTTTGTTATACACGGTATCCTATGGCACTGTTATACTGTGCATAAATGTTTATTGCATGAAAACAAAAAAAATCGATTGATCTCTAACATTGCATTTTAAGTGACTATATTTAGTTTTAGATGACTATTTTTAATTACTACACAAAAAAATTATATCTCGAAATCTCTGAGTCGGCCTTTAAGACCTGCATGAAATATAGCTAACAGAAAAACAATTTTGGGAAAAAATGAAGCAAAGAGGCTCGGTCCATGTTTGTTTGAATTTGTTAAAAGCCTAACCAATACGCGATATTTGATACGGATCCGATTTCATCACACTTGTCCAAATAAAATGAGTTTGCTATTCACTCGCTGCTGTTATCATGTCTGCGACACTCAATTCATGTGGCCAAGTTTTGAGGAAGTAAGCGATGCGGCTCCGTGGATGGGACACTTAAAAGCATTTAAATGATCCCGTCCACTGGAGGATGGATGATATCCCCTCGAGGCTGATGGAACACAAAATTGGACAGTTAAATCAGCAAATAAAAAGCCCCCAGAGTTTGGGCGATATTCATGCTCGTTTTATGTCAAATACCAAGTTGCTTGTCCAACTGCGAGCGTGTCAAACTTTCACCGTGACCTGGTTATTTTTGGGCCGCCTTACTTGCATTGAATCACCAGCTGTCAGCCCAATTTGGGCTCAATTTTACACCCTTGAGAGTGACTGTCAACCTAGTTTAGCTTATCTTTGTGGTATTTGACACTGATATTCAGCCCAGTTTGGGCTTGTTTTTGCACCCTTGTCAACCTGATTTAGGCTTCCTTTTTTTGACATTGTTTACTGTCTTTCAGCCCAATTTACACTTTCTATACACCTTCAGAGAACTTGATTAGCTGCTTTTCAGAAATGGCAGGCAAAGATATCTTACATATGAATAAAGCAGCATTGAACCATTTCTGTCAGTGTATTTTAGGCTTTTTTTACCTTCTGTGCATTTTTTTGTCTTTCATAGCAACAGATCCTACATGTCATAAGTAAAGCATTTTTCTATCATACATGTATGGACTGGTTTGGCACTTTTTTACAATATAAATAGACTTGCAACTCAATTTGGATCTTTTTCCTCCCTCAAAGGCTCAACCGGTTAGTGGTTTCCAACTCAAATTGGTCTCAATTTCTCCCGTTTTTAGTTCCTTTTAGTCCTCACTTGTCATACGAGCTAGACTGCCAAACACACTTCACATCAATCAACTCAAATGGGCCTATCTATATGTAAACTTTGAAATCCAACTTTGTATTTTGAATCAGCTCAAGATTATGTTTGTTGTTATCCACAATCAGAAACACAATTGGGACTAGAAATCTGGCAACCCAGTGCAGTGCTTGAAATCCCTAGACTCCTTTGATAAATACCCATGACGGCATGCTTGAATGTTTTAGAGACCTGCCTCTTGTCTCATTCTCTTCTCTCTATATAGTCACACCCATTGAAGTGAGGACTTACGGTTGTGAGAAAAGCTTTTTTTCTCGACACCGTGATTTTCATTATCTTTCTCAGGCAGTGACCAGTCAATACAGATTGAATAGTATGGCACAAAACAAGTTTGGCGTGTAAAACTAAAATGTAGGTCGTGTCGCGAGCTAGTTTCTACCACGTTTCTTGTGCCACTCCGTAGTGTATATCAAGATTCTAATAGAGACTTCACGCACACAAAACCACAGGAATCCCATCAAATTTGGCCTCGGTAGATTTTATCCGCTGTCTTGAGGGGAAAATTTTACTAACGAATAAAATGAAATTTGAGGGCCTTTTGTGAAGGCGAAATCTAAAGGTATGTGAAAATCGAATTCCGTCCATTAACTAGGCTTGTAAAATGTGAAATAACTCATGATTCTGGTCCAGTTCTATGCATATAATAATGAGAATAAAAATCAAAATTGATTTCTTTTTCCAATTCTCCACTTCGATTTCTCAAATTTAAGTCACGCTCTGACCTAATTATAGCTATCGAATATAGCAACTGCACAATTGGACAACGCCCACGCTTTAAAAGCCATTTTATTTTAAAAGAAAATTATACAGAGTTTGGCCAATTGCACATTCAAAACTTGAGAAATTACATAAAATAACACTTGATGGGAACTGGTTAGATATTGGAGTGATCATCTTGAATTTCCAATAAAGGATCTCCAGAGCGTTTTGCGCTCACTGGATGCCCTACATTCTAGGTGTGGGAGGATCTTTACTCATCCTTAAGGAACGCTAGTATACACTCATACCACCTGGGTATACATGCATGTGTACTCATGGTTAATTCAATACATCTACATATTCCAAACGTAGACCTATCTTATTAGAATTCCTCTTATTTGGACATTTTTCTGATAAAATTTGGTTAAAGCAACAATACTACATTTGATGTATACACAACATGCTCTCAATATTGAATGTGTTGAGTTGTCTTTAAATTTTAATACTCAATATTGAAATTTGTTGTTGCCATGGATTATTTCGGTAGTACAGTCTCTATGTGTGTGGTAAAAATGTTAACCCTGGACTTAGGCAATAAATTCAACTGTGTACAATGATAGAACATGTCAAACTCCTCTATTTGACTATATTTGTCATTATGGTAATGAGTTCATTTGCATATTTTTCAAATTTGTCCAATGCAAATGATACTCGGTGTAAAAATCATGTATTTTTGGCGAATATGTGAAAATTTGAAATAAGGTCATCTGGCATCAAAGGTCATCTAGCGGTCAACATTTCACGCTTATATCCCCATTCACAAACCATAACAGCAGACGACCTTGCCGTTACGGTGTTATTTGTTTTTTATGAACTAAAACTTCATTAAAGTGGTTTTGCTGGAAATGAGCAACATATCTTAAAATAAACATTTTTAAATTAAAAATCAGGGTCAAGTTCTTTTAACTCAAAGTTTACAAAGTGTAAAAATTATTTTAAAAAATAGATTTTTCATCAAACTGTTTGTAATTTTCGGCTTTTTTCATTGAAATTGAAGGATTGGCATTCATTAATTGTGGCCATATCTTTCACCGAAGAGAAAAAATCCGGAGGAAGAAGAACATGTTGTTGCTTTTTTCTCCACAAAAACAAAATTGCTTTTCAATGGTTAGTTTATAAGCCACAGTGAAGTATTGATTGTCTTTTCCATCTGGAAAGACTTTATTCCACTTCAAATGTCAAAGTGGGATACTTAATTTGGACACTATTTCACCTATCTAGAATTCAGTCAGTTGTTACTAACCATTGAAACCATTCACTCTTGAGCTAGTAAAATCTAAATATCTTGGCACAGTTCAGTAGCTTCATTCACAAAGTATTTAGTAGAGAATAGACCCTTGTTTGGGGTATGATATATGATACCCAGATCACACAAGGGCAGTTCATGTCAATGTAGTACAAGTACAACCCACTGAACTGTGTCCTTGGTAGATGAGGTTACTCGTAGTGATTTCTCACAGCATCATGGAAGATAAGTATCATCACCGCCAGACAGGCAGTTTTCATTCCTGGTGAATAATGATCAATTAGCATTTGAACTTAACCCTCTTGTTACTGTGCAAAATGAATTTCAAGTTTGCAAGCCTCCAATCAGTTTATGGTGTTCAGGGGAAAAAGTAGATCAAACCTGCGACAGCTTGTCAAAGTCCCAACATAATAATTACCCTGCCACTGTGTGAGAATAGGGAGGAAAAAATAAGCTGTGATAGACAATAATGCGACTGGCAAAGGGAAGAGTTGGCAGACAGTTCATGGATACAATATGGAATTGCATTTGAGGATGATGTTATGTAGGTTTAGAATACAAAAATCAAAGGGGGAATGTTTGCTCTGTGGAGAGTGTTTAGATGCTTAGGCTATACAGATACAGTACTCAGGAAACTTTGCGATGGGCTGTTCCATTTGAAATCAATACTCCCCCTGTGGAGAATTTACCTACATATTTCACTCTAGCAAAGTATTATTGCAAAGGACTTCATAGGCTTTTCATTTGGCATCTTAACTCCCCCTGTGTTAGTCTTTACCTAAATCTTCCACGAGCGTGTGGGTCAAATTTCAATTGCAGTTACCTAATGATACCTTTGGAATCTACACTCCCCTTGTGGAACACTTAATACATATTCTCTTCACGTTGTGGAGGACTTAATAAGTCTTCACTCACTTGTGGAAGGCTTAATAAGTCTTCACTCCCTTGTGGAAGGCTTAATAAGTCTTCACTCACTGGTGGAAGGCTTAATAAGTCTTCACTCAATTGTGGAAGGCTTAATAAGTCTTCACTCACTTGTGGAAGGCTTAATAAGTCTTCACTCCCTTGTGGAAGGCTTAATAAGTCTTCACTCACTTGTGGAAGGCTTAATAAGTCTTTACTCCCTTTATGGAAGGCTTAATAAGTCCTTCCACCGTAGTTACCCAATAATCTATTTCACTGTTTCATTTAAATCTGTTTTATTTAAAACAAAGTAATCCAGTGGGATTTGAAATCTTTTTATCTAAATTCTCTACAGAGGGGGTGTGTATTTCAAATAGAAAAGCCAATTGAAGTGTGAAAACAAATATCCATTTAAAAACCTGAAAAACATCCAGATATTAAAAGATTAATTTGAGTTGGATTAAAGCCTTAACAATACAGAATTGAACATGCGATGGGGAAGAAGCATGGTGACTGAGTGTGCTCACAGCAGCTCTAAGGCTAAAAACCCAAACGTGAAATGCACATATATATTTTCCTGAAATTTTCGTATTAGACCACACCATCCGAATAATAAAAATAAAATTGTTGTGGACTAGAACCATTGAAAAGTGCATCACTTACCAACAAAATTTGTTCAAGTGATACATGGCAAAATAAAATTGATTCAACCACTTTATGGGGTTACAAGTGTTGAAATATGTTGGTTCCTGACATTTCTATAAAGATTTACTCAATCATGCAAGTAAAAAAAGTGAAATGTACAATTTTCTCAACAACAAAAAAAATAATCTGTGCGCCCATTGTAATGCAAGTCTAACCCCCTAGTTGTGCCATTGAGAATGAGGTTACTTAAAAGACAAATCAAGGTCAAAGGTCACATACAAGATCAAAGGTCATGTGAAGTCTGTGTTATAAGTACCCTAGCAACATGCTCAAATGTGTTCTAATGATTGTGGACTTTGCCTGTAGCATGAGACTATGTAAGTAGAAGATTGTACCTTAAAAATAGAAACTGAGGGAAATGTCCAGCCACTTAGGCCTAGCACGCCAACATACAGGATGGTGGGCAAGTGAAAACATGACGGCAGAGAGCAATTATTACGGGTATCTCTTTTTTTCTGAGTGTTCCTTTAGTATCCTGTTGGATACACGATAGCATTTTTGGTCAGATGTAGGCCAGGCTAAATTGTCTTGTTTACCCAGGTCTCTGTAACCGAATCGCTCGCCAATAATCACAATGCCGAAACCTTTTGTTACACAACAGATTCGGTATCCAACGGTTACCGTTGGGCGCATTGTGCTAGCTCAAGAAATAGCATGAAATGGAGAGGTGTTTGGAGGGAAGTCGCTATTTGTTTTTGGGCTGGTAATGTTCCATAAAAGATAGACTGATCCCGATTCATAGATGTCTAGGGTAGTCTTATACATGAGCTCGAGTCACCATTGAACAGTTTAGGAACTGGTCAATACTATCCGGAGGGGGACATTGGAAAGTGCACACCAATTGGATTTTTTATGAACCACCCCAATTTCAACTCAAATAATGAGTATACCTGAAACCATATTCACATTTTATGAACACTCCTACTAAAATGAAAGGATTGGAATACTAATTCTCAGTTCAAATTTTTACTAAACTTATTAAACGTATTGGTAGGAAGTTAAGGGTATATTTTGAAAGATTTTCTTAAAATATATTGTGACAAAATTTAGATTCAATGTTTAGTTGAATAGTTTTTTAAGAAAAAAGTAGAAAATGTAATAATTTTTAGGTGGGAGTTTTTCATGAATTATTGTAACATCACTTGTTTTTTGGCATTTCTTGGCATTCTTATATTCCCCTCTTTAAACTGCCAAGCAGTCCCTTTTGGGCGTGTGTGGTCGCACTCTGTTTTGGTTCCAGCTCTTGAACATCCCATAAACAATAAGCAAGATTATTTCTCAATTGTTTGACATTCACTCGTCAGATTTTGTTCTTTCTCCTTTTCTCTTTTCCACGTCAGTCTTATTTTTTTCCTGCCCGAAATGGTCTCCTCACTCAATCGCAGACAGTTTGTGTTTACCATATCAGATCGGGTTTCAGGGATTTGATTTCGCTGCAAGCTCTTGATAGTTGAGGGAATAATCCCAATCCCCAACCTCCATTCATATGAATGCTCAGTGGCAAAACGACCCAGGAGTGCGGTATATTTTCGCACATTTTATTTCATGGAAGTTGATCAGGGTTTTTCTTTTCTTCTGTTCCCTGATCATTAGATGGTTTTAGCAGACAGTTTACGAGATATTTAAGAATTGTAAACCAGTGCATTGCCCTCTGTAAATGACATTTATTAGATCATCCATACATCATAAAATCTCCCATGATACCCCGTTATCTATACAAATTCAGCAATTACTCATTTCTTTGTGGAATTTAGCAAAGGTAGCTGATGAACATTAAAAAAAAAACTTTGCCAATGGTTGTAGTACTAAACTCTACAAATGTAATGAAATTAAAGACAGAATCTATAGAATTACCAAATTACAATCCTCCCAAAAAATAATTGTTTGATTAGATTAAATAGCTGTAGGTGGCATTCAAACATATTTTGTGAAATCTCTGATAATCATGCAGTTTAATTATCGTCAGTCAAATTGCCAGCTTCTCAAAACAATGATGCGTACATGATTATGAAAAATGTGCTGAGGGCACTCAAATGTTTCTAGTTATCGCTGAGATAATTACACGGTTTAATTATTGTCAGCACGGAAAGGAACCGATCCATCCATCAGTGGTGGGATACGGTCCTCCTCCCCGGCAACGCAATTTGGGTGGGAGGTAATCTTTCACGAAGGACCTTTTCCAAGTGGAAGTGTCACTTCCGCAGTGCAGGGTCTTGTGCCCGTATTCCGAGTCGGACTTTTCAAACATGATTAGCGTGATTAGTGGAGATCACAGTAAGATGACGAGCGAAGCCTGACAGATTCGGCCCTGGGCTGCCAACTTGACCGGCACATGGCTGCGGGCTATCAACTCCAAGACCTGGTTAATAGTAACCCGAGCTAGAACACTCGGCAGAGATTCCCGGCTAGGTTTCCACCGAATGTCTCCCCGTACGTGACAGTAGGGGAATTCTATCAAAGGTTTGTTTCACCTGCAATCCATAATTAACCTTGTTTACCTTTAGAAGTCATTACAATTTGGTATCGAGTTAGTAACTTGGGTTTCAGCGGTTTTCTCTCTCAAGTCGGATTTAGTTGAAGTATCATTGCCCTACCCTCATTGTATGTCTGTGTTTATTAATAGGTAACCATGGCAACCAGGAGTGTCAGATTTGGTTTAATCCGCTGGGAAAGATTGCAGCAATTACAGGGACTTGGAGCTAATTACTCGCATCCATAATTAAAATAGTGCCGATCAGGTGTGAGGCAACGGTCTTTGGTGATTGGCTCGAAATGATATTTGGGGCTGCGAGATTAATAACAAATTGAAATGAAATTGGATTGGTAGTTGAATGCTTTTCAATAAAAAATATTATTGGATTAATCTTTTATAATGAGAGCTCATGAATCATCAGCGTACTACGGGTGTGTTTGATAGAGGGGGAAACGATATTAGCAAAAAAATATATATTTTGAAAATAGTTTTGAGAATTAAAACAGAGCGCTACTTCACATTTGTGATAAAATACCGAGAATATTATTGCTGTGTGCAGGTGTTATGATTTAAGAGGTAATCAGATAAAGATGGAATTAACAAGTAGCTAAATAATTTACCATCAATCTACATAGTCTTTTCTTAAGACTTGTTAAATTGCTCCGCTGTGTAAAAAGAGGCATTCCTTTTGCACTCAAGGACGGGACAGAGATGAGATGTATTGAATAACTTGGTATCTTGACAGTATCATACTTCATAGTTTGTTTTTTTTTGGCAAGAGTTCCATGTGCCCTTTTCAAAGTTCTACATATAACAAACTTGTTTTTATTTTTAGCCTTATGGTTAGGGTTTTTGTTAATGTTAGGCCATAAATAAAAAGAATTTGTTTCATGTATAATTTTAAAGGGGTACATATGGAACTCTTTCCCATTTTTGTACACATAGAAGGGAATAGGGTTGTGCTGTAGGCTTGTATCTCTACTGTAAAGCTTAATACTTTTGTGGCTCTATTTTTGTTGTGATTTTATAGCTTTTAACAATTTTGTCATTTGTTTTAATAAAGCCTATGGATAAAATTATTTTTGCTGGCATTTTAAATTTGTGGTTTGTCATTTGCCATCAAGTGGGAGAAAAAAACCTGGTGAAAATTTTCCCGCTATACAGTGCTTTTGGCTTTCTGATAGTGTAGTAGGTTGCTTTTTCCTCAAATTTGGTACCCAAGAATGTTTTTTTTTCTTAAAGCAATTGTTATTTCTGAGTAAGTATAACAAAGCAAAGATTTTGCTCTTAAATAAAAGATTGTCTCAAAAAGACACCAATTTGACTCTTTTCAAAACAAGCCAGAAATTTACCAAAGTCTTCATGAAAAATCTACTTTACCTGTATGGCTAGGCCAATTAAAATAACAATCATTGATTTTAATTAAAAAAAGAGATGCAGATAATTTCCAGCTAAACTACTTTAGGGGAGTTTGTTTTAATTTAAAAAAAAACTTGAACGGCAAGAAACTTGAGGGCGTGCTTCATATGAAATGTGTTATTGTTCTAACTTTACTGCATATGAAACAATTATTAGCAATTTTTTTTTTCAAATTTTGCTTCAATTTTCCCTAAATCTGTCTTGTTAATGTTAGGATGCCATTTGCTGACAAATTTGGGTCAATTTTTATATTCATCCTTGCCCTAAGCAAACGGAGAACTCCCAGACATAAATTGCTGGATTGTGAGATTTATTTATATTTCATCTTGTCACAGAGTTCTGCTCTTTCAGTATATGCTCTGTTCTTCTCGAGGGTCGTGGATGCAATCACGCATGATACACATGTGGCGCATGGAATGGATAGGAAAGATTGCCCATGTTAAAAAAAATCATTTAATCACTTTTAGTAGAGCGGTGTGATTGCGTACGGTAACACTTCTTCATTACTTTCCAAGATGGAGGACTTTAACAGCACGGAAGGTATTTTAGACAATAATTTTCCCATGTGGCATTTGTGAATTTGAATTGCATGATGGGCCCGCAAAATGGGTTGCCTGTGGCATTTAAAAAGGTTCTTAGTCTCCAGCACAGACTGCAGCCTCCATTTGATTACAACACAGCGTGGAAACACTCAGGCATGCGGATGCCAGAGTGCTTCGGAGGCTAGTAGAGAGAGTTATAACTCAGGTCAGCAGTGCGGCCCAGTTCCTGTCGAATTAGATACAAATTTGATTTGTAGACTTGCCCTCCGATGTGAACATCTGTTTTGTTTGTGTGTTTGCGAAGTCTTTTGAAAACCTGCGCCAAATTTCATGTCATGTGCGAGGTTTGTGTAAGGAGAAAATTTGTGGCCCAGCTGGGGCAGGTGAAAAACCTATTGAATGCCGGGAAGACCCTCCAGGACTTTGATCTAGATTTCTTGGAGAAAATAACCGAGGTTTTTCCTCCTCGCTTCCTTCTGCGTTGCACCTCTCTATCTTGATTTTAAGGGGAAAACACCTCAAACTTTAGAAATTTATTTCTTGGATAAAATAACTGTGGTTTTTCCTCCTCGCTTCCTTGTGCGTTGCACCTTTCTATCTTTTCATTTTAAGGAGAAAACACCTCAAACTTAGAATTTATTTCTTGGATAAAATAACTGTGGTTTTTCCTCCTCGCTTCCTTCGCATTGCACCTCTCTATCTTTTTTATTTTAAGAGGAGAACACCTCAAACTTTTGACATTTATTTTGGAAAGATTTATGAATGTTTTGAGAAGCTAATTTGATAATTGAGTAAAGCTGTTGAGGATTTATGCTGATTAAATACCAATTTGTGATGGTTTGAGCTGAAGAATTGTTTCTAGTGCAAATGAAATAACAAGACAAATTTGATATTTGTACCGCTTGCTTTTACCGGTGGGCTTTCCAGTTGATAAGGAATTATGACAATTGTTGTTACTTAATTCATAAAGTTGATGCATTTGAACTGAAACAATTTTGTCAAATCTTGTAGTAATGTGTTATCTATTCCAAATTGAACTGAGCACCAGTATCTGTAATAGCATAAAGTTCAACATCATTGCAAGTATTCGGAATTCACAATTAGCTAACTGAATTCCTGAGGTCTAGTATCTTTCTTACAGTATTGCTTGGCTCATTCCTCCGATGAGTAACCAATCAATATAGGCCTTCTTTGTCTGTATACACTTCAAGCTTTTGTTAGCATATCTCTGATTGGATAATTCCATCACATAGCCCTGTGAATGTCCAATCAAATCACTGCGAGTGTCATGAGTTTAATAAGAGCTCAATTGTTGAGAAAATTGTTACAAATTTTATTGTTGTATTTTAATTTAAAAAATTTTAAACCTGAACAGTACTGTCTTGAGTTCAAACTGATATACTCTGTCCAGGAATTTATTTTCTCCTTTTCGCGGGGTTTTGCCGTTGCTAACGCGTGTGCTGCAGTTTACGCACTCACATACGCGCCTGTTTGGATCGTTACACGCGCCCGTGATTGGTTGATTCAAAATCAGCTGTTGTTGTTCAAGTTGTTGCTACGCTGAGGCGTGATCTGCTTGCGTACGGTCGGGACATAGACGCGCAAATGAGAGAAAATAAATATCTGGATACAGTATAGGTGTTTGAATGTTTTTTTTAAGATGGCCTCCCAACAAATCGACTAGTTCGTTATCGGAGTCGGCTTGAAAAACTGTTGACTGCTGTTGAGTCACTACTACTACTATAAACTTGCTGGCTTTTAAGATCTCAACAAGTTAAAACTTGTAGAGATTGTGCAAATTAGTGAGGTGACATGGGGAAATGGACACTAACTCCAATGGGCATTAACAGTCGATTTAATTGGTTGATCATAGTGTTTTATGATATGGCCAGCCAATCAGAGACAAGGTAAGAAAAGTGCATGTAGGTATAAAGAAGGTCTATTCTAATTGGGTACTCAGAGAGGTGTATATTATGTTATATCATGCTATTAGCCAATCAGAGATGCTATAAGAAAGGTCCTCATGGGAACTAAGGGCTTATGGGATATTTGTGGCGTTGTCTGCTTAAATTTTTCCCTCTTCCTCCAATTTATTCAACATGTGGATTTCATGAAATATACACGAGAGGACATAGGGGATGGGAAAGTCCCTTACTATTTTCAATCTTGAATATGTGACATCATTGTGCAACTTTTTGATAATCTTATTTAGTATGGTAAAACCAGAATAAGACAAAATAAGATCAAGAGTGACACATCATTGACAACTGCTTTGGATCTTTTTTTCCTTAGCCTACATCTGTGCAAATCCTAGGAAAGGATTTTCTGTACAAAATGTATTTACATAGATCTTTGTAGACATTGGTCAATAGAGGGCAGTATAACATAAAAGTCATGACATTTTGTAGGCTTATATGGTAAGATTCTCTCCATGGATTTTTACTGGGGTGTTAGTTATTGCATGCCCCTATTTAACCCCTTGGGCACTACCTGCCATGCGGCATCTAAGCACTTTTTTGATTGGTTATTTGGCAGGTAATATCATGTGATGAGCAAATCAGAGATACTGTAAGAATAGTGGTATGGATTACACAGAAATATAGAAGCACTATTTTGATGGGTTTATACTCAGAGGATTATCTCATGAACTTGTGTCCTGTAATGAGCCAATCAGACCCTGGGAATTAGACACTGTATCGTGATATTGCCCAGCGGGTTAAAATTGTTTAAAAAAATAAGCGTCAGTTTTGCTTAGGGTAAAACAGCTGTGATCTGATTTACTCATTATAAATAAAGGTGGAATAATACACATGTTAGATATTGAAAAAACACAACATACTAACCTTAAAGTGTCGGGATTTGGTAGGAACCCAGCATTTGAATTCCTGCAATTTAATAATAATGGTTAGAATTTGCTCAAATTTGGATACAGTTAAACTTTACAGAACTTGAAAAAGGAATGTCAAAATCTCTGTTCAGTCAAACAGACATCCTTATGATTATTTAGCCGTGAAGCAAAATAAACAAAATCAGAATATCACTTTGGAATTGTAATTCAAGAGTTACAAAACTGA
The DNA here is from genome assembly GCA_023653785.1 of Ophioderma brevispina. Lineage (NCBI taxonomy): Eukaryota > Metazoa > Echinodermata > Ophiuroidea > Amphilepidida > Ophiodermatidae > Ophioderma > Ophioderma brevispina. Next base: position 29,262 of record JAMKCH010063256.1, read on the forward strand.
AAAGATTATAATGTGGTTTTTGATTGTCATAGAGATTTTTCTTAGCAGAACCATGCATTGCTATGTTTCAAATTCAGGAAGCTCATGAATATTTCATGAGAAATTTTAGTAAAAAGTGCACAAAATATGCTTGTGTGCTCTGAAATTTGAAATATAATATGCTAATTTGTATGCGGGATGACAAAATTCATCTGAAAATGGGAATATTACTAGTTCTCTTCCTCCTGAAAATGATAAAATTTTTCACACCGCCTGCCGCTCTGCAGCTAGGCAGATGCTGGCTAACCACCTGGTTTTTCACATTCGCACATTAATGCCTAATGTTTTGTTCAGAGAGCATCCGGTTAATCTATCATCGACGTCATTATTGCTTTGTTGAATCATATGCCGCGATCCGTTTGATTTCAATATCCATTGTTCGTGGAGTAGATTGCGACAATGATGTATAGGATACATTTGTCAGTTTTACCACGGATTATGATAGGTATTATCTGCTTGGCAGCGTGCATACCTCCATATCAACGACAGGAATCCACTCTTAATTTGCATACAAGCTATATACACAAACTGACATTCAAGTGTCTCTGTTCTTCCAGCTATAAATTGTGAAAATGTTGTATATATTGATTATTAACATTGCCATATGCCATGTTCCCCCACATCACATGGGTTTCATATTGTAATCACATGTACATCACATGGTGCACCATATGGCAGTATGTGATATTTAGTTAACTTACTGTATTTTGCTATGTTGCTCACATCACATGGTCCACCCTTAGGTGGCCTTCACCATTATGTGATTATGTCCCACTATAATTTGAAGTGTGCTGTTTCAACCCTATCGACACGGGCCAATTCTGTATACGTTATAGCACATAAGTCAGTGGCTTTAGAGATGGTGTCACAAATACTTGCAGGTCATTTGGAAAGCCATCTAAAAAGGAATATCAGCAAAGACTAGGCTTGTTTGGACTAATTTAGATGCATTTTTCATGCTGATTCTGAATATGCACCGGAAAATTAATTAATTTTGACCTTTGAAACAAAATTTGACAAATTTTGACCGTTCAGCGACTGGAGTCGCTTGCTGTGTTCAAAGGATTAAGCAAAAAATGATCTATGATGTGAGGTTTGTGGCAGAGCGATGTAGACATTTAGGCTGGTATTCTGAAAGGGAGTCTAACTTTAGACCCGGGTTTAAATCAAGGTTAGTCCTACATAAGTGGACCTTTTTACCTTCCAAAATGCTCTAAAAATGCAACAGGTGAGAAAATTCCTCATGGATGGGCCAGAACAGCCCATCCATGAGGAATTTTCTCACCTGTTCCATTTAACTTTCACAGTATTTTGAAAGGAAAATGGTCCACTCATGTAGGACTAACCGTGGTTTAAAACCCAGGTCTAAAGTTATACTCCCTTTTAGAATACCAGCCTTTGTATTCTAAATACAATATCCCAACTTTTGCCATGTTTAAGACCACCGTGTGATAACCATATAGTGCCATGTGATACACATTGAATACCCTGTGAAAAACATGCACTACCCTTGTGATACATATGCAGTACCCATGTGCAGAGAAAACTTAAGGCCTACATCAGAAATGCATATGTAATCATATTAAATAATCATTTCAGGATATTACAAACACAGAGAATTGAATAATTCCGAATGTAATTTTGACGATTCCTCTTAAACAACAAGAGACCGTTGGATCTTTTAACAAATCAATATGGCATGAATGAACTGGGCGATGAGCTGGAGTGACTAAGACTATGGGTTCATTTTAGTGGCAGTGGTGTAATGTGTACCATGTGAGTGATGCCTGTCATGGAGGATTTCTGACAAGCCCTCGGGTGCTAGATTCAAAATAGAACTTGTCTGTAGTATACAAGAAACATGTTGGTGCTGGGCACCAATGTATGCCCCGCGCAATGGCAGAATTATTTAAAACATCCGAAAATAGCCAAGAATTGAGAGATAAATAACATTTTCCAAACAAAAAAATGCTATTTTTTTTTTTTTTTTTTTTGCATATGTAATTATATTAAATAATCATTTCAGGATATTACAAACACAGAGAATTGAATAATTCCGAATGTAATTTTGACGATTCCTCTTAAACAACAAGAGACCGTTGGATCTTTTAAAGGGGGATGGCCCGATTTAAGGATATGAAGTTTTCGTCTTGATAGATTGGCCTTCACCCAAAAACCCCACCTGTAAAGTTTCGCGCCGATATTTCAATGCGTTCTCATGTGAGAGCAGAAAACGTGATTTCGTAAGCCCCATAGAGTACTGTGTAAAATTAATATTGGTCGACCAAATTGGGGTACATTTTCGCTCATTACTCCCAAACCAAACATCCTTTGGCCCTAAGATTTCACAGGGTAAATGAGAAAAATAGTAGCTTTCTTCCGATACCAAAATGTTGACCACTTCCGGTAAAATCTGGGCTTCTGGGGACGAGGCTATTAGCGATCGGGCCATGGACCTTTAACAAATCAATATGGCATGAATGAACTGGGCGATGAGCTGGAGTGACTAAGACTATGGGTTCATTTTAGTGGCAGTGGTGTAATGTGTACCATGTGAGTGATGCCTGTCATGGAGGATTTCTGACAAGCCCTCGGGTGATAGATTCAAAATAGAACTTGTCTGTAGTATACAAGAAACATGTTGGTGCTGGGCACCAATAACCCGCGCAATGGCAGAATTATTTAAAACATCCGAAAATAGCCAAGAATTGAGAGATAAATAACATTTTCCAAACAAAAAAATGCTAGTGTTTTTTTTTTTTTTTTTGCATATGTAATTATATTAAATAATCATTTCAGGATATTACAAACACAGAGAATTGAATAATTCCGAATGTAATTTTGACGATTCCTCTTAAACAACAAGAGACCGTTGGATCTTTTAAAGGGGGATGGCCCGATTTAAGGATATGAAGTTTTCGTCTTGATAGATTGGCCTTCACCCAAAAACCCCACCTGTAAAGTTTCGCGCCGATATTTCAATGCGTTCTCATGTGAGAGCAGAAAACGTGATTTCGTAAGCCCCATAGAGTACTGTGTAAAATTAATATTGGTCGACCAAATTGGGGTACATTTTCGCTCATTACTCCCAAACCAAACATCCTTTGGCCCTAAGATTTCACAGGGTAAATGAGAAAAATAGTAGCTTTCTTCCGATACCAAAATGTTGACCACTTCCGGTAAAATCTGGGCTTCTGGGGACGAGGCTATTAGCGATCGGGCCATGGACCTTTAACAAATCAATATGGCATGAATGAACTGGGCGATGAGCTGGAGTGACTAAGACTATGGGTTCATTTTAGTGGCAGTGGTGTAATGTGTACCATGTGAGTGATGCCTGTCATGGAGGATTTCTGACAAGCCCTCGGGTGATAGATTCAAAATAGAACTTGTCTGTAGTATACAAGAAACATGTTGGTGCTGGGCACCAATGTATGCCCCGCGCAATGGCAGAATTATTTAAAACATCCGAAAATAGCCAAGAATTGAGAGATAAATAACATTTTCCAAACAAAAAAATGCTAGTGTATGTGTGAACTTTTATTGAAAACTGATGGTATAAATAGTGTATCGTAAACTTAACTCAAGTTCCCTATACTCTTGTTCAAGTTTACGGTAGTACCTAAATAGTCGACTCGACCATCGTAACTGATGCCAGCTGTCAAGAAATTGTCAATATTTCTGAATATTGCAATGATATAACCAGGCACTGCTGGCACTTTGCCCAACTGGTGTGTAGAGATCAGTGTATTAATTGACCCCACTTCAACACGTGGAAATAGAACCTTGTACAGATCCAATATAAATTTGTATAAAAACACTGAAAATACAATCTATCTCACACCGTATCATCATTTTACTTACAAAAAACTATTTTGTGTTTGCATTAATATTTATGCCATGTTCATCACACCATACAACTTAAAGTTAAGCACTGTTCATCATTTTCAATTGTCTTAAATTGTTATGACCAAGGCTCTTCAGGCTTCAATGCAGCAAAATCTCCATGTCTGTCAAGTTACTCAACATCTATAGCCCCGTGCTCCTGCGCGGGGCAATTAAAACCCTTGAGCACTACCTGCTGTATTCATTGGCTTCTAAGCAGTATTTTTTTTTTGATTGGTGTACAGAGGACCATCTCATGTTGTCATGTAATGAGCCAATCAGGGGGACTCTATCATAGGAGGAAGTTCTCAGGGGTTTAACTAGAGTATTAAGTAAGGGGGAAGTCATGACCTCTATCTTCCATAGAGAGTGTATATTTCAAATGAAATTATGCAATGGGCTATTTCATTTGGAATCCATACGCCCCTGTTTCCTTCAGAGGGGTGCATATTTTAAATTGAGTTATTCAATGGGATGTGCTATTTGTAAGCTTTGCTCTCCTAAAAAAAGCACTATTTAAGTCTTCCACAGAGGAGGGACGGATTTCAAATAAGTTACGTAATGAGCTATTCTATTTGTAATCCATACTCCCCCTGTGGAGAGGGTGTGTGTATTTTATGGGCTATTCCATTTGGAATCTATAATCCCCATGTGGAATACTAATAAGTCTTCACATCACTCTGGAAGGCTTAATAAGTCTTCCACAGTAGAGATGTGTATTTCAAATGTAGTTATCCAATGAGCTATTCCATTTGAAATCCCTCTGTGGAAGACTTTACATAATTCTTCCACAGGGGGAGGGGTGTATTTCAAATGGAATGCTAGCCCAATAGAACAGTAAAATGAGGATATGTCCATTCTTGTGTAAAATGGTAAAATTTTTGACTCATATTTTGGTAAGAATGAGGGAAGACGGAACAGCAGCCAAGAGTGAGAGGGGACACAAAGTTCTTATAATTCATTTGTTAAAAATTAATTGAAATGTTATATTTAAGGGGAAAAGAAGAGAGGCATTAGGGGTTGGATCTTGCCAGTAATGCTGGTTAGGCCAGCTGGGAGCATAAAAATTCTGATGCAAACCACCACAACAGCTTTGATGGAAGATGAGAATTTCTCCAAGGCTTGTCTTCCAATAGCATAGTATTATAGGCTAAATATTTTGTTTAAAAAATGGATTTAATTGGCATTTGCTTGTGACATCAATAAACGGCTGATGACGGAGGGGCTTATGTCTAATATCAGATGCATTATAGATGACGATCATAAAAATTGTATTGTCTGTGCGCTCTGAAGTGTCAACGTCATAAATCATGTGTGCGTGAGCGAAGACACAGGAATATTCCAAATTGAAAATTCCAAAGAAGTTTTGGAAGGGAACATTTGATAAGCACAGGGGCCAGATACAGGCACTGCTACAACCCTTGTGTACATGTGAAATTCTTTGTTCCTGAGCATCCCAAAAGTGACACATTTTTTACCCGAACCAAGCAACCATAAATTCTCACCTGTAAGATGAATATAGGCTTACAGCTGATTTATTGATAATAAATTTTTTGAGAGGTTACAGTCAGACAAAGGTATTTCTTGTCGTGAATGTGATCTCAGGAATTGGGTCCTGAACTTTCTGTTGTGCGATATCAGGTGGGACCAACGACAAATCAATCAAGAAGCAAATGAGGTGTGTTAACTGCTGAATTTTTTTCACTTTGTTATAATGAACATCAGTCTACCAGTTTACCCACTGGGGCATCATCATTTTGAATCACCATGGAAACAACATTTTCACACCCTGTCTTATGCTAGATCTAACCCTAATCCTAATCCCACCTCTAATCCTAATGCTAACCCTAATCCTTACACCTAATCTTATCCAGAACTGGGACATTTAATTTCCAAAATCTACCCAAAATTGATGTATGGTTAGCCATCTGTAAGCAAAAATACCCTATGAACCAGACCTGACTTGAATACTGTAAACACTGATATTTTTGCGAGCAGAATTTTTTGCAAATGGACAGCAAGGAAATTTTTAGTGTTGTGTTAAATTCACGGTTGACCATCACAGTGCTTACTTCCTATGTATATTGAAAACATTTTGCAGGGTATTATTTTCGCGGTTGGATTCTTATTCCGCGAAATTTGTGAAAATTAAACCCTCGTGAAAATTTCCCCATTTACACAATACTCCCAGTCAAAAAAAAATCTGAACAGGCATGAAGCACTCACAACTGAGCATTCCAATTTTCTTCTTTTTAAAGAGCAATAGAATGGATAGAAACTCTTTTACCCATTGGAATCACATTTTTTTCTCTCAATTTATAAATTTCAGACAATATATGCTGGCAAATTTGTCCAAAATTAATTCAAACTATAACAATTTTTATTATAACCATGAAAAAAGAAGTTTAAAATTTTGTTGAAAAGGTACACTTTTGCCCCAAAAGGTCAACTTTAGACAATTTCTCCCCCCCCCTCCAAAAAATTCTGGCTATGGGCTGACAGTAGAAGCTGGTAGAGCATAATGCATAATTCGAGGGTTTAGGGCAAAAAGGCCCCATCTGCAATAGCTGCCGTATGTTAGATTTGGCAGGTATAACACTTAATACCAACACAACTGACAAATGGCAGCTATTGCAGATGGGGGCCTTCTTGCACTAAACCCTCAATATAATACCTTAAGTAAAATGGCATTGTGTACCGGTACCTGTTCATGCGTACATCTGTTTGTTGCCCTAATATACCCAATGATTTATTGAATTCATTGTGAAACATGACAGTTTTGTAACAGAAAATAATGTCTCCATGTACATGCACTTTTTTCTTTGAGGGTATGTCGGAACCCTGCTGAGGGAGCTCAGGCAGACTTTTCATTCACACTCTTTACCTCTGCATGTAAAAATGGCATTTTCCCCATCTCTAATGAGTCCCAGTGGAACTCTTAGCTGAAGTGAAATTTTCCACCTTGGAAGATGTCAAACCATTCTCTGGACTGTGTAGGGTGAGAGCGTTCTGTTTTTGTCCTGCTTTTAGTTTTGTCAGATGGCACACAGAATTTGCGTTTCTTGAGTTTTGCACCAAGTATTTTCATCCCAAAAGAAGAACACACCTTACTAAAAAAATTCCAGCATAGCGATATTATCATACTCGGGCCAAGGTTATGATGGTTATCAGAGAAAAATAAAAACCAATCTCATACATCATGTATGTGTTGTGCCATTCACTCATATTTTTTTATATTTTACCCACAGTCAGGTCAGGTTTCCTTTGAGGGCCTGCGCCTGCTACTGGTATCCTGGTAACCAGTACTACTTGTCCCAGGGCCGAGTTGTCAGCGGCTAATCCACCACCCCATCGGTTTCTAAGGAAATCCAATGAGGAGGGTAGCTGGTTACCTTGGTAGAACTAAAAGGAAAAAACTACCTACAAGGGCGTCAGCTCTGGCGAGCTAATGGCAGCCATCCTGCACTGTTTCTATCATGCTGCCTTGCATGGTGAGCATGGTTACCCAAGGCCCACTGTGGATTGGCATCAGGAAGGGCATCGGTCAATTTGCTCCACTAAATCCTCATATGGCAGCAGTTTTGCTGTGAGAGTGCGAGGTGAAACCAGTCACCCCCATTAGCAGGACAAAACCGGATTTAAATCTTGGATTTACTACTACCACTAGCCATATGATCACTATTTGGTGATTTTAAAGGGGGATGGTCTGATTTAAGTATATACAATTTTCATCTTGATAGAATGCCCTTCACCCAAAAACCCCATCTGTAAAGTTTCTCGCCGATATTTCAATCCATTTTGATGTGAGAGCTAGAAATGTGATTTTGTGAGCCCATAGAGAACTGTGTGAAATTAATATTGGTCGACCAAAATGGACTACATTTTCACTCATAACTTCCAAACCAAACATCCTTTAGCCCTAAGATTTCATAGGGTAAATGAGAAAAATAGTAGCTTTCTTCTGATACCAAAATTTCGACCACTTCGGTAAAATCTGGGGTTTTGGGGACAAGGCTATTAGCGATCAGGCCATGGACCTTTAAGTAGGAAGTTCTATGCTACATTGTGATGCTCAATTCACTGATGGCAAAATGTTGAAACTACCAGAACAATTTTAGTTCGAAATTTGGAATGGGATGGTTTTGGTGAAACTTGGTGAAAAAATTGGACCACCTACCTTAAACATGAACAAAACTGTAATTACTCCATGAGCACTAATAATTTTAGTGCGCCTTGTTGATGGAATCTGAACTTTACCGATTTAGAAGCTTTAGATTTCCTCACTATTCCTCCATCAAGTATTTTAATTGATTCTGATGATTCTCGTATGAGCTCTCTGGAATTACCAAACCAAAAGCTGCCAATTTTTGTTGCCTCTCTTTTAGGGGAGCGGATCCATATCGGATAATCCCGGGGCATCGCGAGTGTCATTAACCAGAAATGATGAAATCAATTCCTTTGTTTTAGTTCCAGCTAGCAAAGAAACTACTCGGGGATGTTGCAGTCCCTCATTGAGCCCTTTTTTCTCTCCCAGTGGCTCTTAAACTCGCTCATTTCTTAAACTCCGTCTGTCAGTTATGTGTGGTGTAGTTTAAAGTAATGCATATTGGTAGTAGTCCATAGCTAAGAACTAGACTGTTTGTCTTCCCTGCATATTGCAGTAGAGAAAGATTGCTTAAAAGCCCCACTTTTTAGTTGTAACTTATTTTAATGATTTTCAACAAATCAAATTAGAAATGTTTCCAGTGCTATTTTATTTCAATTTATTGCCCTAGTTTTTGTTTCTTTGCCCTATGTGGGATTGCATAAGCCTTAATCCAACCAAGTACAATTCTAAAATAATTTAAATACACAAGCAACTGATCTGATTACTGGGAGGTGTAAACAAACAAAAAGTGTTGATGTATCTCAACCAGGCCTAATTTTTTGAAGTAAAATTAACTACATGGGGTGGTAAAAAACACCCAAATTTTAGATTTTTGGATTTTAGAGAAACCCAGCCCTAAATTTTTGGAAGTAGAAACCAACTTTTAGAAGTTGAGTTTTAGGGAAACATGCCCCATCACAATTGCAAGAAAAACATTTTCCAACTAAACCAAGGAGAAATTAAACTTGTTCATTGATTGCTACAGGTAGTTAATAGCAGTGACATCACTGCCAATCTTCATTGTGCATTTGGCAGGCTTTTTGACAAGCTTCAGATCTTTATTTTCCAGGTCATTAAAAATATACAGATATGTACAACAACAGTCAAATGGAGGCGATCAAAAGGCCAGCAAGGCCAGAACGTGATCGCCAGCCGAAATAAAATACATAACAAATGAATAATTAAACAGTCAGAGACATCCTAGCTGATAGGTTTGTAGAGATACATGGAACGTCTATCTCTAAAAAAAGCTCTATATTAAAATATATATATTTTTCAAAATATTTTCCTCTGCTACACTTGACTTTAACCAAGATGACAAATTAACCCCCTGAGGTCTATACCACCTTTCTTACAGTATCTTTGATTGGCCCATTACATGCTAGAGCATAATTTAACTTCTTGAGTAACCAATCAAAATAGACCTTCCATATATCTGTAGTCTGTACAAACCTTTCAACTTTTCTTAGCATGTCTCTGATTGGTTATACATAAGGTTATATCATCTTATATGGTATATTTATCCAATCAAATTGACCGGTAGACTTCAAGTGGTTAATATACATCAGTTTGTGTTTCGTTTAGCAAGCTGTACCCGCAAAATTAACATTGAGAAACTAATTTAGAAGAAAATCAATGGAGACACGATATATTCGCAAAGCAGATCGATGCTTGACCTTTTGTCATTTGATACAGCCAGGGATGGTTACCAATTTGGCCAGGAATGTTCTGTAAAACTAGGCCATGTGATATCGGCCAATTAAAACAAGAGTGGATGGTGGTTGGCGATATTTAGCAGGTTGAAATCAATAGAACGATCCCTGGTAATTAGGTATTCATAATACGTTGATTGTTTGTGCAGCGTGTTTCCCCCTACCAAACGGTTTGGCTATAATTGGGGGCTATCGTGGTAGCAGGCCAGAGTCCCAGGTGGGTAATTCGAGCACGGCTCACACGGTGCCGACTAACCAAGCTGTTTTTGCAGAGATAAGCTGCGAGGGATTAGGCCTATCTCGGGCTGTGCGCCTCGTCTAAGTGGCGTAATTAAGCACCGATAATTGTATAACGTGGCCATTAACTCTGTTCTAACTATGCCGTCTTCTCTGGCGTTATTGAATTTGGGACCGGGGAGAGTGAAAGCTCATCTGCATAATTCTACTATTTAAGTGTAGATCACATCGTTGGCATATACCGAGGCATAGCTGGCTCTGTCCTTAAAGGAATGCATGTGTGCATATCAATTCCTGTGTATGGGGATTTTCCCCCCATTTCTTTTTGATATTGTCCCATTGAATGTGTGAACTAGTTCTTCTGCAGGGGAATACCAATTGGCTTATCTTATAGTCTTATTCCGTCTCCATACTCGGCATGACATTCAGCACATATATCTGATGCCAAACTGGGCTAATGTTTGCACACCGCAATACCACGTAGAATCTTAAACGTTTTTCCAAACTGAAATTTTAATGCCGCCTTTTCATAACGTTTCTTTCAGAACAATTATTAGATGCCGCTTATGCTTAAGTTTCAGGGGAGCTATTCTGTTGGGAAAAACCTAAAGATATATTTTTATAGCTCAAAATAATTCAGCAATTTGATATTTTTCATCCTCCCCCCTTTCTGCTCTCGAGTCTTTATAAGTTTTTGTTGAGGATGTTCTAGTTTTGAAATTCTATCAGTACGAGTATGTTAATGAGATGCAGCTTTAAAATACAATAAAAATATACAATGTTCAGTGGGGTGGTTGAATCGGTAGAATAATGATAATAATGTATATTTATTACATACGGTGAATCGACTAAATGAGTACTTTGGGCGATGCTTGGTCCCAGGCTGTTTAGCATGATTAGTTCCTCAAACGATTAACTGCTTACAAAATGAAACGGTCCGCCATTCTTTGTACGATGATCATTTTCAAATTAATACAGGTATCAGCTATTTAGCTTGTAAAACCACCTCTTTAAATGTAAAAGAGCCAAAGCTCACTCTTGTAGAGCTTGGGGAAGGATAGCTCTTTTGACTATAAAATGAGCACAATCCGTATGTCTGTCCATGAGAAAAATGTTTCCGAAAACATTGGCCATAATTTTTAATTGTTTTTTTTAGTTGAATTTGCTTTTTAAAGAGTGATTTCCCCTCTTACTGAGAAAAAAAATCAATCTGAAAAGAGAGGAATCACTCCTTTAAAAGTACAATCTCTCAAAAAAGAGTGAACTTCACTCTTAAAAAGAGCTCTTTCCACAACCTCTTGAAGATTGAGTTTTTAGTTTCTTTGCATTCAGAGAAGCAAAATTTTGCTACCACATAAGTTACAACACTGTTGTATTAGTGGTGATTTGGATGCAAAATGGTGTTACAAAGTGCAACCTTTTGCATCCAAATTACTACTAATACTGCAGTGCTAATGTAAGAAATAGGGTAGCAACATTATGTTATAAGTATGTTTTGCTACCCCATTTGTTACATTGGCACTGCTGTATTAGTAGTATATCTGAATGCAAAAGGTTAACTTAGTAACATTCTTTGGCTTACTGATTTCACATTTTCATGGGTGTGCAAGTGTACAGCTGGTTGAAATGCAGCTTTAAAATCTATTTTTTTCATAAAAATGACATCTGTGTGAACAAAATTGCTACTGAAATTGCCAAGTTGTTTTCAATCCATTGTGATATCACAATTTACCTATATTAGAGTTACCTCAAGTGGAAGATATGATCAATTTAGGTAAATTGTGGCATCAAAATGGATTTTTAAAAAAGCTCAACATTTTCAAAAGTTTAGTGTTTTTCAACATGAAAGCACACATGGGAGCACACATAAAAAATCCCAATTTCTGAAAAATACCTTCACTGGCATTAAATTCTGAGGACTTATCAGAGTCTGCAAGAGCTCTATCAAAAATGCTGTAATTGATGTGATAATTTTCCCAGGTTGGCCATACAATTTTGAGCACGTATTTCTCGAAATTACAAGTCTTAATAAAATATTTAAATTTTGACAGAAACACACTTTCGCACATTGTATGTTGTATATTTTCTTGCGAAAAAGAGTTAGTATCCCCGGGGCTTTACAATACACCAGTGAAAGAGTGTGTTGGAGAATGGTTCCCGCAGGAAACGGTGTAGTGATATACATTGAGCGCACCTGTCTTCAAGTCTTGTTCATGCGCTTATTTGCATAAAGTAGTACCTTCATGAGTCCCTCTCCATACAAATCTTTGCATACCTTTTGAAGAAGGTCTTAGTGTCTTAACAGAAGATTTTATTTTTTGAGATTCTAGCGGGCCAGGAAGTGGGAAGCGCCCTCCAGGAAAAAACATGCATTTTGAGGACTGCTGAATCAACAGAACATTTTGAAAAGCATCAAAATATTTTTCTAGGCCATTTTGTAAAAAAAATTACCAAGCCAAACTTGAACCAAGTATAGTGATAGGCTATGTCTCTCCAGATAAATTATATTTTAATTTTCATTTGTTACCCATCAACGATACAATCCCTCGAGATCAGAGAGGTAAAACTTTCCATTAGAAGTCGGTATTGCCGTTGCCATTTTGAATTTACCTAACATACTCCTTTCGATTAATGGTTTTAACTTCTTTGAAATTGGGTCATGGCAGTCCTGAAGGTGCTATCATTATTGACTCTATATACCAATTCTCAGTTCAGATTTGTTTCTCTCTTTTACGGGGTTAATTTCTACCTTCAGATATGCAATGTGTAAAGACGGCACACCTCCGGGACTTTCAGGTCATGTGACATGGTTGTTGGGGGTTCCCTGCATTGCGCTCGAAGCATCAAATATTGTGAGCCGATTTAGAAAGTGCACGAGTGTGGATGGGAAAATGTTCCATATGATTGTAGTCATGTTTGATACAGGTTGAATGGTGATCAGAGGGCGTTTTGAGTCAATCCCACAATGCACCAGTTTTGGGAAATTTCACCTCAATAGGGTTATGAGAGAGCACATGTGGTGCAGTGGATCAGCACTCGCCTCATAAGCATAAGGTTGTGGGTTCGAGCCCCGCTGTCGCCAATGTGTTGTGCACTTGGGCAAAGCACTTTATCTCACTTGCCTCTCTCCACCCAGGATTATAAATGGGTATCGGCATATGCTGGGAATGCAAAACAGACTCGCTGTGCGGGAGGAGTGGCGAACCCCCACAGCAACATTATATATGAGGGAGTCTGGCCCAAATGCCAATGACAGAGAGATGGGCACTCCGCCTGCGGGTGCACCATTTGCATTTTGGGTCATGTGATCACATAAAAATCCTATTCTTAACACATAAAAACCTTGACTTTAACGCTCGTTTTATCCCACATAGCATTAGTACTTAGGAAATTTTTTGCATGATTATGAAATATCCTGAGGTTCTTAAACTTTTGGAACACTTTTTATCCCTAAGTACTGACATGTATTTAGTACAGTACGTTATAGGTACATTGCTATGCATCATGGGATTGATTCAAAACACCCTCTGAATGGTGATCATATCTTATGTACACTGCAATGCGAGGTAGTTGAGACACTCTTGCAGATGAAGTGATACAAGAAATGATCAAGAGAAACACCCTTTTCTGTAAGCTAACATACCAACAATACAGCCAGCTGGCATCTGGGGCACAAAATTTGGTTGGAAATTTCATCTAATTTGCAACGATAATATTAGGTAGACCCGGCATAATCCAAACCGCTACCGTTGACCTATATCTGACATGGTGTAACTTCCCCATAGTTGCAAAGTGTATGGATCTGCTAAGTGTGTTGTTACAGATTTGGGCACGGTCGATTACGCAGTAATCGGCGAATAACATTCAGGAATGATATAGTTCATTAAGTGTTGGCAACGGAACATGTCGGCGACGGCTACTATTTCAATGACTTCTTTTTGAGGGGTAGTTTGTTGGAGATGATTCGGGGAATTATTTTGTGTCTGTGTCAGCCGAGTGTGTGCAGTAGTAACACTCAAAATTGTTTGGTTAACCCACCTTTCTTACAGTAACTCTGATTGGCTCTTTTCATGATATAACATAATATAAACTCTTTAGTAACCAATCAAAATAGACAGTAATTTGTTGGAGATGATTCGGGGAATTATTTTGTGTCTGTGTCAGCTGAGTGTGTGCAGTAGTAACACTCAAAATTGTTTGGTTAACCCACCTTTCTTACAGTAACTCTGATTGGCTCTTTTCATGATATAACATAATATAAACTCTTTAGTAACCAATCAAAATAGACCTGTCTGCATGCAACTTTAAGCTTTTCTTACCATGTCTCTGATTGGTTATTTAGAGCATTATTAATTAGCCAATCAAACTGGCCTGTAAGTGTTTAAGAAATTTTCGGTCAAATTTGGACTTTGCAATCAACCTATAAATTACCTATTTGACTTTAAAGGTGCTTTTGGATCGTCTTTGGGACCCCCCCTGAACTTTCCTGAAGTAAGTATTTATTTTGAGATCATATGAAAGGCCTTATTTTTCATCATTGTCGTCCTGAAGTTTCAGCCTTCAAATCGGTATCTTCCCCCAAGATAGACAAAAAACTGCTATTTTAATGGTTAACCATCAATATTAGTACAGTAGTGAATAGGACATTCCAATATGAATTATTGCTTCTACCATCAAAACTGCAAGTTTGTTTCCCAGGATACTTGGTGGAGAATGTATACAAGTGGCAGGCTTTCGTATCAAGTATTGGTTTTAAGAATTGGTTTAGATTCAAGAATTGGTATAAATTCAAGAATTGGTATCGATTCAAGAATTGTATCGATTCAAGAATTGTATCGATTCAAGAATTGGTATAGACTCAAGAATTGGTATAAATTCAAGAATTGGTATAACTTCAAGAATTGGTATAAGTTCAAGAATTGGTATAAACTCAAGAATTGGTATAGACTCAAGAATTGGTATAAACTCAAGAATTGGTATCGATTCAAGATTGGTATCGATTCAGAATTGGTATCGATTCAGAATTGGTATCGATTCAAGAATCGGTATCGATTCAAGAATTGTATCGATTCAAGAATTGGTATCGATTCAAGAATTGGTATCGATTCAAGAATTGGTATCGATTCAAGAATTGGTATCGATTCAAGAATTGGTATCGATTCAGAATTGGTATCGATTCAAGAATCGGTATCGATTCAAGAATTGGTATCGATTCAAGAATCGGTATAGGCAGTGCATCAGTACCTAAATCCATCTTGACCCCCCCAGTAATGTTCCACATTGGATGACATTGAATTCAATGGATTACCCCTTACTCAATAGTTGGAACATACCACATTGGTTAGTAGTGAATTCACATCAGCCACTTAGCAATAAACTCATCCAGACAAAAATAATTTGTGTATTGAAAAGTCAAACACATTGACACAGAGGGTTTTTTCCATTCATTTTTAAGTGATGGCATATTCAACAACTCACCGTATTTCCTTGTACAGGAGCGTACCGTTGTTCATTCGTTACAACACACCCCAGTTGATATGCAAATTAGCGTGTTACACCCGGCGCAGTGTTCATGGAAGTGCGTTTACACGGTACGCTTAAGTCGACGCACTGTTCGTCACGTTTGGAACTCTGAGTACGCGCTAGGACACCAGGTGCAAACTGCAAAGCAACAAACTTGCCAAAACTCTCGTTTTGCTTTAGATTTTGCTAAAATATTTTAATAAGGAAAGATTTCCATGAACTGGGAGCATTTTAGTATTATAGTGAGAATAATTATGTTCCTCTATACACGATATAAGTTTCAAGAAGATTTTCGTTGTTGAAAGGGATTCAAACATGTTACAGAGTGATCCATCACAAATCAACAACTCTGCATCCGATGCGTCCACATATTTTTATCGGATGCGCGGACGCATGGATGCATCGTTGATGAACCAGTCTGTAACACGTTTGAATCCCTAAGTAGCAATTTGACTAGAACAAACCTTTTTCCAATATTAAAAAAAAATAAAAAGAATGATTGTAGAGGAAAATTCAGGTTATTTTTAGTTTTGCCTCTGTGGCAAAAACAAGCTTGAAAAAATGTTATTTTTATCACAACCAAAAGGAGTATTAAATATTTCAGAAATATAAAAATACAAAAACAAATTGAGTTACAGAATTTATCACTGCAATTTCAGTCTTGGGTTAAAGTAATTTCAAGCAAACTACAAAAAAAAAATTACATGAAATATGGTATTCAATAATAATAAAGTTGAGCAGGTTGAATAAAACGAAAATAGAGCATCCATGGCACGTGGGCGCTGTCATAATTTAGATTTGATGTATGAGATTCAATTCCACTAATACTATTTTTCAAAATGGATTGTCAAATTATATCCTGCTTTGGCTGTGACACTGAAAAGCCCGAGCTATGAGAAGGAGCAAAACTGGGCTGGGGTGAAATTGGTTGAATAGAAAAGAGAGATGTGTGTCTTTGACATGGCCACAATAGCAGGAAGCGGAAAAAATCGCCCGAGGACGAGCCCCCTGAAAAGACAGCGTCGGATTTCGTTTTCAAATTGTGTCATACGGATCCAGGGTTAGGCAATGGGCATTGTCATTGCGCCGGTTTTGGATATATTGTGTTTTTCTCCATTCAGCGAAAGTACGCATAGTTTGAACTTTTCTTCGTTATTAAATCATTTATGTTACCATGACAACTGTGTAAAAAGTTTTTAGGCTATTTTGATTGTGCAGCATGGTGTTTATTTGAATCGGTGAAATGTAAAATTTGACGACGTATATTGTTGATTAAGATGCTTCAGATTGACTGTGTAGGTTAAGAGTGCTCAGCATACTAGGGGTTGAAGAGTTAGGGGCATAATTTCGTAAGGGATTACTCGTAAGAAAATGATCAAAAAACAGGTGCTGCCTAAAAGGGCAGATGTCATAAACGCTAAATCAAAAGGAGACGTAATTAGTCGGCATTCCGATGCAAAATATTATTTGAGACATCTTTTGCTTGTCGCTTTTTGGATGAATAGCGTGATATTTTGACGGGTTGACGGCTCAAACCGGGTCAATCCAGAGACGGAGCTCTTTTATTGAGGTATAGTGAAACGGCAGAAAAGAAAGTTGAGGTACACCTTGGAAATTTCAAACTGGTTTGAGAGTAACGCATATTTCATAGTGCCAAATCGGCTGTTTCTATTCATATTCCATACATATCTGTTGGGTATTAATAAGGTTGTAAAGATATTTACCTTGTATTAATCTTGAATGGACCTCATTGCACGCTTGAATCCATTCATCCTTTTGTTACAGCTATTGCAATTTTACCAAAAATTGACATGATGACTAATTTCCATTTTTCCGTCTTTCTCTCTCTTCACGTACAGGTTGAAGATGCCATGCTCATGATAGACAGGAATACCAATAGGCATAGAGGTATGTACTGACTCACAAGTTTATGTGAAAAAAATATTATACTTTGTCCAGCCTGAACTAAGGAGTGACGTCAGAGCTTTCGCGCAGTCTTGCACGTGCGAATTGCAGTAAGCCGCAGCTGTAATCGCGAGCGTACAAAGTCGGCGTGCGCGATACGCATGCACAATAGCTGCGCGAAAGCTATGACATCACTCCTTAGTTCAGGCGGGACGCAGTATACATAGTCACTCTTGGTTCCCAGTTAGGAACAAATCAGAGGGTGTTTTGAATCAATCCCATGATGCATAGCAATGTGCCTATACTGTAGTGTAATAATAGCGGGATTTATATTGCGCTTTTTACCTGAGGATTCAAAGCGCGTGGCCTATTATTATCATTACGCTGCATCAGGAAATCGTCAGAATCATGTCGCTTCATTAAGGTTTGCTGCCAGGCCAACTATCGCACTACCTATCAGCACTTAGATTGTGATATTCCCTCTAACAGCTCCCCATTTCACTCCTGGGTGGAGAGAGGCAAGCGAGGTAAAGTGCCTTGCCCAAGTGCACAACACATTGGCCGCAGCGGGACTCAAACCCACGACCTTTTACATCATGAGCCGGTCGTCGTATCCACTGGACCAAGTGTACTAAACGCATGGCAGTACTAGGGGATAAAAAGTGTTCCAAAAGTTCAAGAACCACAAGACATTTCATGATCATGTTAAAAAATTCCCTTAGTACTAACGCTTTATGGGCTAAAATGAGCATAAAAGTCAAGGTTTTTATGTGTTCAGAATAGGATTTTTATAGGATCACATGACCCTATTGAAGTAAAATCTCCCAAAACTGGTGCATCGTGGGATTGATTCAATACACCCTCTGGGACCAACTGTATTCAGTAGTTGGGCAGGGCCATACTGCACCGTAAAACTAGCTGTAATTCCCTGCCACAACGCACATTAGAATAGGACCATTGCTAGGTCAACTGGCCTACCGTGCGTTCCTAATAAACGCCCCTGCTCTAATAAACGCCCCCCTATGACTTTTTGATAAAACAATTCAAGAAAATGAGTTCAGCTTACCTAAATCACGATTTATGGCTGGGACTGTCGTAATCCATATCATAATCTCTGTTGTCATCAATGCTTTCTGCTTCACGGCACATCAAAACTTGGACCCATGTGTTGATTATAATAGCCCAGGGTTGAATTCTCCAGGCGCGCGCACTGAACACCCTTTTATATACTGGGTAAGGTGATTTTGCAGGGATTTTTGACTTTCCATTTTGACTGTAATAAACGCCCCCACTTTTGAAAATGCACTGCCCCCGCGGCATTTATTAGGAACAATACATATTGTAACTTGGGCAGACTGGGCAGGAGCCATGAATTACATTGATCACCACACAAAACCTGTGGTATATCAGAATTTGGAACAGGTGCATGAGCCGAGGCTTGAACCAGTAACAAAGCTATTAACAGGCACAATGCCAGCGAATTGACGAATTACATATGCTACAAATGTTCATGGCATGCGTCGGTGTGATGTCATTGGGTCACTTTGCTATACATTCTAGGAATTCGAAATTAATCAGTTGGCAATTTGGAAAGAATTTTGTATTGTGCCACCACCCTATGAATTCGGCAGCCTCATCGGAATAAACTGCACATTGAAGGATGTGGTGGCAGAATACTAAATTCATCCCGGCAATTTTCACAATCATCAAAATGTGTTATGACTTTGCTGGTTTCCAGGTGATATTGGATTCCTGTAATGGGGATAAACTTTTGAAAGTTCATCAAGAGTTCCCAGCATTTTTTCCCTTTTACAACTGTCCAGACTTTCAGGAACCAGCAAAAATAGTGAGGCATTCGGGTGATTGTGAATATGTCATTGTTTGTGGTTCAAGCTCTTGTAGAGAATGGCATGGTCGTGCAACTATCGGGACTAAGTATTTTCTAGAATGCAGAGTAGGTTTTCTGTCATAAGTTCTGAAGTATGTCCAAGGAGTTGAGGCTGTTGAAGCACTTTTTTTTAAATTCTGTCATGTTAGAGGTTGAAGAAGTGAATACTCTTTCGTATCATCTTCAAGGGTATTGTCAATATGACTGCCAGAGAGAGGGCAGTATATACAGTTCATTTCTTGGAAACTGAAGCTTTTCTCAAAAGTTATGGAATTTATTTTCTACAAATATAAGAAGATATTTGTATTTTGGACAAATGTCACTCGTTTCCGGAGGGCTCCTGCAGGGTCCCACTATGTGAGCTCCTTTGGGGCACATACCCTGGATCTCAGGGGTGCCTCAAGGTGGTGGTGGTCAAGAAATTGAAAATTTAGACATTATCCTGGGTTAACCAAAAAAACAAAATAACGAAGAAAAAGTCTGATATTTGTACATATTATTATTAAGCAATGGAGGGTTCTATTTGGGTTCTTTTGAATTTTTATGTACGCATAATGGACAAGGACGAGTCGTATATGGACCATCAGAACACTCATGGACGACCCACATCCAAGTGCCTAAAATTGGTTTGTAGTTGCAGTAATCAAATTTGAATCATTTGATGAGTTGCCGTATTGAATGAGGCTTAGCCACCATCATCTGAGTGCCTCCTAAACCACCAGCATAAGATTTTTAAAAATACCCAGTGTATTTGCATATCTGCTTTTGATATTGATACATTCTTTTTTGATACCTTGCTTTTTGTATTTTTTTTCAAATAGTATTTAAAAACCAGTTCAGATTTAGAAATCTTTGAAATCCTTTAAATATATTGCAGTTAAAGGGCCATGGCCCGATCGCTAATAGCCTCATCCCCAGAACCCCAGATTTTACTGGAAGTGGTCGCAATTTTGGTATCAGAAGACAGCTACTATTTTTCTCATTTACCCTGTGAAATCTTAGGGCTAAAAGATGGTTAGTTTGGGCGTTATGAGCGAAAATGTACTCCATTTTGGTCGACCAATATTAATTTTACACAGTACTCTATGGGCCTCACAAAATCACGTGTCCAGCTCTCACATCAAGACGGATTGAAACAGAATGGCTTTCACACCAAAACCCTATCAATATGAAAACTTTATATACTTAAATCAGACCATCCCCTTTAACATGTGTGTGAATTTCAGCTTAGTACAGCCAATTATGTTACAAGTAATATTTTTTTACAACCATGATATTCATAGTCCTATACTATTCTCATTGCATAAAAAGTCGTTTTCACATGTTGCTTCTATCTTGACTAAGAATGCAACAAATTTTGAATATTGGAATGATTAAATTAATATTACTTTAATTTCAGGTTGACAGTAGTAGCATAATAACACATATCCATATTAATATATGATGTTACAAGGCCGCGTCTATTAAGTAGAAAACAAACCTGGGCCAGGAAGTCACTCGCTTGAATTTCACGGCGTCGGTACCTGGTTTCCGTTACCGCATTGCCAACTTAATATCCAATCAACACCGTATGTAGGATAAATTCCAAACGGCGCAACAGCGAGAACCCCAAACTCTGGCCTGATTACTTTCGGGGGTTTCGCTTGCAACATGTTCCTTTGCCTCACTTGTATCTCTCGTCGGACAGAGAAATTGAAAGGAGCTCGTCTTTGACAATTGTTGCGGACTCTTCGGTATCGCCTAAAGCTCCAATATTATCAGCTGTTTTTCCACACTCGATACCTTAGAGCATCAAATCATACAGGCAATAATTGAATTATTATATTAATGAAAAATAAGTAGGTCATACAATATGACCCTCTCGATCACAAACTACATTGAGGGGCCAGATAGTGTGATATCACATTTTGGAGGCTCACATTCTGCAAGCAGTCGGGATTACCTCCGGGCTCGTAGGATGTTAACCCTGTGTCTGCTGGACGTGATGTGTGGTGAAATGTCAATATGTCAAACCTTTTGGAAAAAAAATCACTTGCAAAGTGATGATGACTTTTTCATGTTTCAGTAAAGTGAGGAAGTTTTTTAGACCAACTATGCAAAGTCTTAGTGCAAGAGTTTTTGAGATATATCAGTAAGTTTCTCAATGCTGACTAGGAATTAAGAGTGTGGTTAGAGGAAGTACAAATTGAAGACCACACTGTTGCACCTAAGCGCAAGTTTAAAAGAATTTCTGTGTTTAACTTTGTGTGTATTGAATCTTGATGGAAAAGCCCTGGAGTGAATTCTGTGTTTATCAGTTTGGCTTCGGCAAAGGTATGAGATAGAGCAATGGTATGTTAAGTTGGGCTTTCCGTTATTGTTGATGATAAGACTGACGGCATACTAAACAGGAACGACAACAATTTTTTGATATTTTATGTCCTTTCCTTTGCGTTACTTTGAAGCTTGTATCCAACGTTATGGTTTCATCGGATTCTGATAAAATGGGGAGATTTGATTTGATCAGTGGAGTTCAAGGATGCGCCATATATAGTCAGCAAAAGGTTTGCTGGAGATAGAGATTTTCTGCGGTACATCAAAATTAGAAGGCCAAAGAGTTCAAGTGGAGAGATCACGTTGATCATTAAGTCAGGAGCATCGATTTGAAATTTGAATGAAACGAAGCGTTAAGGTTTTGCCACACATTGGCTGCATTCAGCTGCAGTTTTATTCAATTTCTTCTTATTCCTTCCACCTTTCTCAGTGGGCAGCATTTTTTGTGTAAAACTAGAGGTAAACAAAAATTCCCTTTAAAAGGGAAAGCCAAGACAGTAAAGAAATTGTTGTGGTGCTAATATGAGAGTATTAAAACCATGTTGCTCTTAATTGAGCTTTGTCAAATTATTGTTTGAAGTATACAACGTGTTAAGAATTTTTCATCAAAGGAACCTTGACTTGCATACAGCGATGTGTGGTCTCATAGAGAATGAAAACAGTGTGTCGCCTAATTTTGTCCCTGTCTATAGTTCTACTACTTGCAGAGCTGAGCCTGTCGCAGAGTGATGGTTAGTTCATTAAAGACAACTCTTTCTAAAATCTCCTTATTGAGAAAAACTGGAGAGGTGTGTTTGTACCAGTGATCACTTTCCTACAATATCTCTGATTGGCCCATTACCTGATATAACATGCTATACCCTCCGTGTAAGCCAATCATAATAGACCTTCCATGGATCAGCATATTCACCTTTTCAGATTTTTCTTACCATGTGATTGGCTGATTATATCATATAACCCACAGAACAACCAATCAAATCTGCCGGTAGTGCCTGTGGGGTTAATGTACATGATACCCATTCCACAAGAGGTCAGGCTCTATATTACATCCTAGTGTATGAGGTCATTCAACTGTGCCCTGGGTATGATGAAAATTGAGGTTTCTAGAAATATACCTCCCTCCCTCCCTCCCTCCCTCAATGGCCCACTTTAGTAGAAATACTGCATAATTTGAGGGTTTAGTGCAAGAAAGCCCATCTGCAATAGCTGCCACATGTCAGCTGTGTTCTTAGTAAGTGTTATACCTGCCAAATCTAACACCTGGCAGCTATTGCAGATGGAGCCTTTTGCCCTAAACCCTCGATATAGTGAGTTGTGGAAATGTGGGCCAAGAATTGTCATTCATGTTATATCAGCAAGCTGAGTGGTTTTGGTGACTCGCTGGAGCCTATATTTGGATGGAAAATTAAACAAAACCTAGTAACTATTGATGAGGACCAGGTCCCCACAGCCACAATCGATTCCACGGTGGCAGATCTCCCTTTCACGATTTCTCTCTCTTTCTCTCTACTCGATTATTGTTTGAGGGCCGTTGTTTAGCTCGGCTGCCTTTTAAGCCCGAACTGAGTGCATTGAGACGAGACGGGGCGTATTCTCTTTGGTCCTTTAATGTACGCGTGGTTGTACTGGAGACACACTGACAGTGCTTAAAACGGTCGGTGCCTGAAGTCAAAATGGCATCAATATACATGGGTGCCGGGCAAGTTATGCGAGAGAGAAATTGGAAATTAATTGAACGCAATTTTCTGGCAAATTTGTGTCATCCGATACTGCCCCCTTGCGTCTCGTTATGCAGGAGCTTTTGGTTACGGCGGTTCTGTGTCGTGTCACTCGGTCCATGATGAGCTGCCAAATTATTTGACTCCATGTAACTAGAGAGAGAGGAAGAGAGATGTATGAAAAATGAAGCGGGGAGTAGGACAAGCTATGCTGGAAGGTAGAATGTCTCAAGATCCCCATTAGTAGGTGTGGCACATTGTCTCTCTGTCCTTAATAGACTTATTCTACAAACAGATAAAAAAATTGTCTTTTCCCCTCAATATGTGCATTATTGGGAATCGCCGTACATATGTGTTTAGGGATACCCGGGTAAATCTACGGCCTTTTGGAGCCCGCAGTGGCAAGTGTAGTAATGTGGATCATCTCATTCTATTTGAGCAAGAGAAAGAAGAAGAAAACCATGAGATGGAGAAAGTAAAGAAATGGGGTCATTATCGAGATCAGAGGCAGGCTTTCGGCAGAAGTCAATTCCCCCAAGCGATGTTGCATCGTCCTGATTAGGTATTGTGATACTCTGGCAGAAAGAGCAAGACTACAAAACTACAAAATAAGAAAGGAAAAAATGGGAAAACTGGCCAGTTGGCCTCATTGTAAGCCTGATGTGTTGAGTTGCCATTCCACATTTGCTACATTTCGATCTATTTCCCAAAAGTCTCCAGGGAACGACGTTATGGAATGGCGAGATCAAGTTCCCTGCGCTGCGGCTATTATGGCAAAATAACATCTTTTAGGGCCAATTATTAGATGGGCCACTGTCATAATATGCAGGTTAGATGCCGTGTTTTCAGAGTAATTTGGAGTTGTATTTGACCTCATTTGTCGTGAGACAAAAGAAAAATATGAATAAATAGCATAATATTTTGAGATGATTTTGAAGTGAACCAGTGTGGGTCCTTAACCTTTGCATTATAATGCAAAATAGTTTTCAGAAGAAATGTTCTTCAAACTGTCAATAAAATCGCTGCTTTCTCTTTTTACAAATCTGCTGTATAGTGGGATTTTTTAGCAGTGTCGAGGTTTGTTATTTTTCATCTCGCATTAAACACTGTAGCTCAAAAGTATTCTCGCAACATGCTCTACCATGAGGACACAGTTCAATGAGCTGTACATGGGAATCAACAAGAACTGATGACCCTGTTTGTTCTGGGTATCATAAATTATATCCCCAAAACCAGGGGTGTAAATTCTCAATACACTGATTAATGGAAGCTACTGAACTGTGCCTTCGGGGTTGAGACAATATTGACTTACAGTAATACTCCAATTGCCTTGAAGTATGAAATGACATCAATGACAGCTGTTTCACATCCATGCTTCCATTGAGCTTTAATAATTTTTGCTGTACCCCCATTGCATGCTAAGTGACATTAGGTGGTAGTTAACCTACATGTAGGAGTATAGCTCACGAAATTGCCTCCAAACAAATATCCAAACAAACCGAAAACGATACCTTTAAAGGCACTGTCATTGATTTGCCAAATCAGAAAATCACAAAAAATAATCAAAAATCAGACTTTTGCATGTCTTTAGCTACCCTTACATACCCTGCAAGTTATAAGGCTGAAAACAACCTAATAAAGACAAAATCAGATATTTTAGTCATTACTCTCCGTATGGACACGTTCTACAACACAATTGAATGTAGATTCATATTTTTTCATTTGGAAGAAAATACCTTATGAAAATTCTACAGACTTATCCTAAACTTTTGGGACTACTCCTGTAAATTTCAAATATTTTGACTACTTTGGATGGATCATTGATAGTAGCCACCTTTAAGCACTAAAAACTGATGTCAATTAGGAATAGATATTCCCTCAGATTTAGCTGTGACCTAACCAGATTTCAACTTTCTCCAAGATTCAGTACAACAATTTCTCTAAGATTAGGCACAACATTTTTGTTCTCTTTTTAAGAAGCATCCTACCTTCTTTTAAGACTAACTTTTCAAATTGCCACTTTGCACCTAGTTTTGTGGAAGAGAGCTGTAAGCTATGTAGTAATTACCCAATCAGGTGTCTCACGCAAAGAAATTTAGGCCACAAACAGCTTGGAGGATATTGTCCGCTTTAGTCCGGTTCAGTCCACCTTTGAACCGCTGTGACCCCAGCAGCCTGTATTTTACTGTTCTGCTCATCAGACAACTCACCGAAAAGTGGCGAAAACAATTCCTAGGATCAAGAAAGGGGCATCGGGGCAAATCGCAACCAAAAAGTAATTTCGGTAAAAGCCCCGGCTCATCGCAATTGCGAAAGGCCACCACGTTGCTTAACTGGTTTTGCCAACAGTCACCGGAAAAAAAGTAATGATTTTGTCCAAGGGGACAGTGGTGAGTTTTGCCCATTTGTCAAATTCTGTTTGTATTACAATGGAAAGAAAAACAATGGCTTATACCGGGGATTCAATGATATGCTCAAATTTGCCACCGGCTGAAGATATTTTGGTAAATCGGGGTCAGTTGTTATTCTAGTGTCATCATATCAACTCTGGTTGTATTTTCTTTTGAGATGCCATCATAATACCCAGTTCTTTTCCGCAGAGCAATTTTGAAGTAATCCCAAGAATTTTGGTACATTTCACATGGCTTGAGCAAGCTAAAATGATCGTTTCCATTGTTATGATTGTAACGGGCAACTTTGCAATTATCAGCGAAATCTGCCTCTGGCATAGGGTCAGTAGAGATGGGCAATCTGACCATGCCAGTAGTGATGAGCAAACTCATCATTCTGACTCCCGTTTGACTGAAGTTTAGTTTTGAAACCGGTTCAGAGATCTTGCTTTACACCAAAATATAAAATGATGTTACAGGGTTTAAAACAGGACACAGTATGGAAAATGTGTCTCTTCAGTTAAAGGCACAATGGTGCACCCTCCCCACCCCCACCGTGCACAAGGCAGGGACATATGACGTGATTGCTAAACAGGTAACCCCCAGGCCTATCACTTTCTTACAGTATCTCTAACTGGATTATTACATGATGCAACGTAACCAATCAAAATGTATGGTCTACATAGCTTTTTTTATCAGGTCTCTTGATAGGCTATTCATAGGAATCTTTAGCCAATCAAATCAGCCGGTTGTGTCAATCCTGGCTTTAGTTACTTTCTAACTCCACAGGAAAGCAGGGTACTTGTTTGGGTAGCTGTATTTGGTGGGTTGCGATGGCTATTGTTGATGGACCTAGGGTTCTGCGCTTGTATTGTGCTCATTCTATGCATATCACCCAGGAAGGTAATAGCAGTCACTATGAGTTACAATATGCTCATCCACCAAGGACAATGTTCAGTGGGTTGTACTTGTACATATATTGACATGAACTGACCTTGTGTTACCTGGGTATCATATATCATACCCAAAAACCAGGGGGTGTTTTTTCTTAATACATTGGTGAATGGAAGGTACTGAACTATGCCAAGGGAATTGAGATTTTACTAGTTTGTGGGCCTCTGTGACCAACCTATCTCTGTGAAGTCTTCTAAGACAAGTGATGTGTGCTTCAGACGATAAATCACTACACTTTTTTCCCTTCTCCCATTTATTTTTAAGTAAATCAAATGCGGCAATTCTTGTTAAAAAAAATTTAGCTTCTGAATGTCAAGTGCCCTCTCATTTCCGATCCACTCTACTTGGTTAGCAGGTGCGTCAGGGGTTGTAAGTGAGATAATTAGAAATAATCAAGAAAAAGTGTTAGTCAAGGCCGCATTGCTACACCCAGTACTTACGAGGCTGATTTGCAGAGACAGCAAACAATTTCAAACTGGTTATTTTTAGTCTGCCATCCAGACTCGCTATGAAATAATTGCAAGTTGGAGTGTATGAGCATGGCGTTGGGGATAAATTTAGCTTACACCTCGAAATTAAGGAGCAGTTCTACATTTTTTCGCCCCCAAACCAAAAAGAAAATCTGACGGTGATCGACCCACTGTATCTGTGTGCTTTAGTTTTATGAAATAGGGAATAATTAAATTTTGTTTGCTTCATCTATGCTATGGTAAACCCAAAAGGAGGTAGGGTATTCTTCCAATGAACAGAACCATCCCCTTCTGCAATTAAAAGTACTTTTTGTCACTATAACATGCGTGATAACCAGTGCAAAATGTGTTTGAAGAAATTGCATTGTGTGAAGAGTACTCTACCTCCTCTTGCCATATGACATAGTATCACTACAAGGTTCACCTAAGAGAAGCCTATCAGAGCTTACAAGCGGCTAGGGGCCGACCGGTAACCTTGTCCAATCACTTAGTCTTCTTTTGTTGACCAGAGTTAATCCGATGACATCATACTGACCTCATCCCAATCGATCCATTGGCAAAATGCTTTGCTGATCAATAACAAACATCTTGTACTGTCTTGGTTTACACTATTTGCATCGCGCTGAATGGAGCTATGTACAGAACAATGACAATGCCGTTTGATATGATTTTTGCCATCACCTAAATGCTTTTCTTTTGCCAAGTTGTAAAGCTTTTGCTTAACGCTGGCGCTAACATTTTATAGAATACCAATTTACCATCAATAATCAAAAGGTAGAAAAAAACTTATATATATTGTTCATTTCTGATTAATGTGAAAAAGAAAACAAATAAGTTCTATATAGGCCTATTTGCCTCTATGTATCACAACGTTATTTCTGTGTATTGTATAAAACTGCCCTTAGACCTATTATAATCAAGGAGGTATGTTACAATTATGAACACTAAAATACTTTAGTCAACGGTATATAGTTAAACTTTTTTCATGTCATTTTCTATATCCTAAAACTAAATAAATGTCCCCCAGATACATGCTAACCCGTGCGAGTCCGTTCAATCGATGTATGGCGACCTTAACCTGGTCGTTGAATGATGTCCTCAGTCAACATGAAAGAATATACTTGATTGTACAAGGTTCCGTGTCGCCCCCTAATCCGTTGTAGTACTTCCCACCAATGCCATTGCTTCCAATGGAGGTTTTTGTCAGTACTGATTGAATCGTTAAGATGATCATGTCTAATAAAAGTTTGAATCAAACTTACAGTTTAAGAAATGTTTCCATATCTAATATTCACATGACACCTGTACAAATTCTCCACTGGATGCAATGCATGTGGGAAGCTTGCTGATATCTTCTCTTGGTTCCCTCTGATGAAGCTGCAATTATGTTTGTGGTGGTGAGATTTTAATCACCCCAACCCCTGGGCCACTACCTGCTAGCTATCCGTTTTCTAAGCGCGTTTTAATTAATTGGAAAGCCCGGGGGTTCTTTAGTGGAAAGGGGGTACGGGGATATGCAGCACTAAAGAGCAGTGCTGCCAGGAAAACTGACATTTCCCCCTCCCCCACTTTTTTTCTTGAAAATTGCATATGAAATGGTTGCATTTCTGTTGCAAGTGATTTTCCATGTCAATCAGGTGTTTAAAACCACAATGGTGAAAATAAGTGCTGCCAGAATGGCCTCAAAATACATTTTAAAAAACAGTCTAGTTTTCTCTCAGCTTCTGGGGCTTTCGCCCCACAACCTCCACCAAAGCAGTATATTTTTGGGTAGCAAATCTTTCATTTTTGGTAGATTTTCGAGGTAGTGTGCCAACCCCGGCCGCACATCCCTCCCAAACCAAAAGTGAGAACCCCCCCCCCCCCCCGGGTTGGAAAGTAAGGCTTGGGGGCAAGGTGATCATTTTATGGCTCTACTCGTATTGTCCTTTTAACATAACCATCAAAGACAAGGTTAAACGTCAAACATCACACTGGTTTGATTTTAAGTCCATTATAATTCAATGTCCTCTCGCGTCCTCTCTAAAAGCGTGACAGTGACTCTACGTGTCCCTCGCCTTGCATCCGGAAATGCTTCTCCCTCCTCTCCGTTCGAATCCAACCAAGATCTCGGTCGCTACTCCCCGTGGCACAATTATCTCTTTGCCAAGCAGTTTTAGAGCCCGACTTAATAATATTTTTCTTCATTAGGGGATATTTGGGTTAATTTATTTATTATGGCTGTGTTCGCCAGCTTAATGGCATGTTAATAACCACAAAAAAATGGGATTTATCCTATGAGAATTTTTTTAAAACGTTTTATATGCTTGCTGTCAATTGCCAGCCCCCGCCTCGTCTATCGGTTAAAACGCACATTTTGTCATCAAGCTGGTTTCTACCAATTAAACTCTTGCAAGGAAGCACAGGTTCTAGTAACAGGTAAAGAATTAAGGAAAAAGTAGTGGGAGAAAAAGTTAAAGGATATGGGGGGTGTGTGTGTGCGTGTGCGTGCATGTGTGTGTATGTGCGTTTGTTGTTCATTCACACACCACAGCACGGCTAATTTAACGCTGAAGCTTAATTGGCTGACTATTAAAATCTAACTGTAAAAGTGGAATTATTTCGGCTACAACATTAATTTTCGTAACTTCTCTTGCAAGGCTTCTGGCAAGAGTGAAATTAAGAACACGAACAACAAATATTTATTTTGTGTGCAAGTATATGTGTGATAAGCTGGAAAAGAATTTAAAACAGGTGACCATGGCTAAAACAGCAAATCCAAAAACTTCCACACACAAATTACGCACTTTTACAGTATACGCCTTTCAAGAACCAAATCAACATTTCAATTACCACAACGTACTTGTAAAAAAAACCTGAACAATCTCTCACAAAAAATCCCCTATTTTTACATGGGTCCTTTTAACCTTGATGTTCTGTCTGCAATCTGCACCTATGTAGAAAATTGAAAAAATGAAAGGCGCATCCTGTTGGCGGCAGATGCCCCGTCATTTTTGCTGATTATCGCGCATGGGCTGGTCAGCAATCAATGTAATGAGTTTGATTGGTGCGAAATAGGCATCTTTAGAGTAAATAGGATTCACAGACAGTCAAAAATTAGTCGGCTGAAAGGGAATGGTTGGCCATGAATGATGATTTTGGCGCTATTTGTAATCTTTAAGTTTGTATTTTATTGTTGTTTGTTCAGATGTGTACAGATTAATGCCAGGGTCGTCTTGTTATGAATTGTCTTTTGAATTCAATTAATGCATGATGTGATAAAATATAAACAAAAGAAAAATGGTTCTAGACTTAGTGGGGCTAGTCTCGACATATTTATTTGGTTCTCGCTCACTGAAGTATTTATCCGAACATATATGGGGTGATGTGGAAAAATGATCTATGTCACCAACCAATCCCTTTTTTTTGACAACAGCATAGAAAGATTTTATTAGGTTTTGGCACCTCGTATTGCTATCCTTACTGCGCATCAATCTGTTGTATGCATTTTGAAAAATTCCAGAAGAAAATCGCCCTGGTCAAGTATGGCTAAGGTTGTTTTTTTTATGATTTTTAAGAATTCTGAGTAGTTTAACAGTTTAAATTTATGGTTAACTATCATTAAACCTTCAGTGGGTCAAAATATCTTTGCAGATTTCTAAAATATGCAGTGGGGGTGTCACATTTTACATAATATACTCCCAAGTTGTAAACAAAGGCATTGGAGATCTCTCTCATCACCCCAGTCTTCATCTGCTTGATTTTCCCCTTAAAGGTCATTACCAGTGACCCCTCTTGCAATTAGAATTCCACCCATCTCACTATAATGTGCTATTCTAGATATGACATTTGTCTTTTAGCTAGAATGCCAAATGCACTGAAAGCAAGGCAAATAGAAGGGGTGGGGGATAAGCAAGCGCAATATGTGTAAACAGACTAAATAAGGCCTGAATATTACAAGATTAGGTTTATTGTATTCAAACAAGTCACTTAATCCCTGAATTAGTGTTTTGTTTTGTTTTTTAATTTTGATTTTTTTTTTTTATTTGGAAATTTTGATAACAAAATTTTCTGGATTTTTTATTGGTGTCTTTTTTATTTGTAATTCCCCCTTTTTCCTGTTTTCTTCTGGATTATTTTTATATTAGAATTTTTTTATTTGATTTTTATGTTTGTTGCCTGTTATCATTTGTGATGGAATAACACAGAAGCATGATTACTTGTAGAACATCGAACAGCTTCTGCAGCTAAAAAGGCTTTATTTCAAAAAATGCATGGACGAGAAACGCATTGATATTCTGACTTAGCTCTCATCAATCTATTATCCTGATAGCGTTAGGTTTGAAGTGGCAGGGAGAATCCGCATCCAAGGTAGCTAGCTTTGATTCTAATCTGATAGAGATGTGATCATCCATCATATTAGACCCTTGATAAACTGGCAAATCTCCGACAATGACACCGACAACGTTGCCACTTTTTTTCCCCACTACGCGACTGAGATGAGATGTGGTTAAGTAATGAGGGCGTGCTAACTTGGACTGCCTGGGCGTTGCTCTGGAGATCTTTCGATATCTGTCAAGATCTAGATGAATTTTTCTGTCAAGCAGATGCGATGATTTCTTCTTTGGTTTGAAAGGGGAAACTACCTAATTCAACACTGGTGACTAATGCTTTAGTTTCTAATCACTGGATTAATACCCGGGGTACAATCACATATGAAATGGGTATGGGTGGGACTAAAAAAAATAGGGGTCTTTGGGTGAGAGACAGCCAAAATGTGCCAAAATAAGGGATTTTCGGGTGAAAAATTTGCAAAATTTTCCCCAAAATGGGGTCTTTTTAGAAAAATTTGCAAAAATTTCACCCAAAATTGGGGTCTTTGAGTGAAAATTTTCCCAAAAATAGGGGTCTTTGGGCCTGGTGACAGTTTGTGTTAAAATTTAAAAAATATGGGGTCTTTGGGTGACAGTGATGCTGAAAATAGGTGTCTTAACAGCCTTACATGGGTGTCACCTCCAAGATGGGAGTGCCCCCCCCCCCATTAATACCTGTGATCCATAGCAAAATGGCTTCAAGCTTTAAACCTATGTGCAGAGTTCAAAATATTTCAATATTTTGTTCAAATTCATGATAGTATTCCGAAAACAGTCTAAAAAATGCATACAAATGAGACCAAACAAGCAGTCTTCGGTCAGTGTTGGTTTTTTGTATATTTTTTAACATTTTTGAGATGGCTCCCCAAATATATGATCATTTGGGGAGCCATTTCACAGGCCATTGACTTAATATGTTGTAAGTTGTACAGACTCTACTAGGGTTGGTTAAAGTTGAAAGGTAGGAAAATTGAGGGAGAAATACAAGCACAAAAAACTTTGAAATAAATTTTATATTTTGAAAAATTTTGAGAAATAATTTTGTGTATTTATAACCAAAGTGTACAGCAGGAATTGATGGTGTAGAGGATTATTTCTTGCCATGCACTTTTGAAGATCCCAGTTCGAGGAGATTTCTGTCATTATCTCTCAAAGAGGTTTTCTCAATCTTGAGCTTGTACTGGTATACACATGTAATGTGGGTTTGATTAAACCATCATGAAATCTGTGACACCTGTGACATCATTTGCCTACTTTTGCAATGCATTGTGGGAAACATGAAATGGTTAAAAACTGTAGCTATTCTCCCAATAATTATTTCTTGGATGCTTATTTTTGCTTACATCAAGAACTGGAACTTCTTACCATAAATCTCTTCTCTTTATTTGGTTAATTTGCAAATTTGAGGCATAGGCAGCGGCACAATGCCTTTTTTGCTCCCGAGGTAGATGTATGATGTGTTTAAAGTATATTTATTTATAGATCTTCATCATAAGTGCGCACTACTTCAGATGTAGGCTGACAACATGATTAAAAAATAAGGTTTTGTGTTGTCGAATTTAAATTTCAATATTTATTGCCCTAGATGTTTTGTTTCTGAACCTTGATATAATGCTGAACTCAAAAGAAAATGTTTACTACTCGAAAACATCGAGGGCATTGTGAATAAGGTTAGCTTGAATTAAATAGACGAAGCAGTAAGCAAAATGAGTATTTGCAATTTTTGTGTATGTATGTATGTGTGTGTGTGTGTGTGTAGCTCTGAATATTTAACCTATATTTGGATTTTCTTAATGTTGCCGTGCTTTGGTTAAGAGTTATTTGATCAGCATAAATTAATTTATGAATAAAATGTATATCACTGTAGGTTTTGCGGTTTCAACTCTGTCACTGTTTCCGACAAAGATAGATGTTCACAATGGGTGATTTGCTTTACCGGCTATTTAAATTTGAAGTACCGTTCCGTTTAAGAGGTGCTGTTCGCTATTGAAAGCAAAATGGATCGAGGGACTTCGTCTGCGAGGGAAATTGAAAGGTAGTCAGATGCATAAACTGGAAAGAGTTTTTGGGGTGGGTGGGAGGGAGAAAAAAAGTGGGTTCACTTAGTTACTGTATATGATGATCCATGCCAACATATAGGTCATACAATATTTATGGGAGCAATACTCCCCGCTGTTAAAATTGGAACATTGACAATGCTTGTTCATCATATTGTCTGTGGAACAGAAATTGTCTTGTTTTAATTAAATTTTGGACAATTTTGCAAGCAAAAATTGTGTACAGTTCAGGGGCCTTATTAGGTTTGACACCATTGGTAGTTAGTATAGACCCTCTAGGTCACTGCTGGGTAGTTAGTACTCTCAAATTGTAGGGTCACTTTTTCAATAGGGCCAGTTTAAGGTTACACAGGGGTCAAACATTTAAAATGCTCCAATCATGTTGAAGTATTGCCATATTGTCCGTCTAGTCATAAGGATTCCAAACATGTATAGTTTGTATCATCTATGACCATTGGTTTTGGAGTTATTGGGTAAAAATGGCTAAAATGGTAAAAAAGGTCAATTTCCATAGTTAGTAGTGTGCTTGCCACAAGATGGCAGATTAGGTGATGATACTCTATAGAATACCAGGAGCAAAAGAATGAGGTTGA
Organism: Ophioderma brevispina; assembly: GCA_023653785.1. Classification (NCBI taxonomy): domain Eukaryota; kingdom Metazoa; phylum Echinodermata; class Ophiuroidea; order Amphilepidida; family Ophiodermatidae; genus Ophioderma; species Ophioderma brevispina. The sequence goes on from JAMKCH010063256.1 coordinate 63,445, forward strand.
GAACTATCTCACACTGAACTCACTATAAAATCCATCCTGTTTCCAGCCGTGTTTTTTATTCCCCGTATTGAACACCATTTCATGTTGCTACTTACTGACTTGGATTTGAAGTAAAGAAGCATCTCTTAGAAACACCTCTCATCACAGTGCCCTCATCTGTCACATACTTGCATCATATTTGGCAGGTATGAGCAGCTAATAGCTGATATATAACATCGTTTTGCGATGGCGGGTCAAGAGAGCGACGATGGTCAATATTTCTTGACAACTATTCTGGGTCAGTAATGGAAAGACGGCAGCTTTTGGGTGTTTTTGTCTGATTTAGGTGTTACGCGTGACCTGTCCTAATTCCGTATCGCCACGGTTGCCCGAGTTGATGTAATACTTTTGAGTTTGGAAAGGAATTGCCCGAGTTGCTTTGTAAAGTGTTGCATAAAAGCATTGACTAAAATGTTGTCCCTGTTTTTACATTCAAAAGCTTCTAAGCTTAGGGGTTTCTAAATGTGGTTTGGGTAAAATTGTGTCTGTTACTCTGGAAATTGACCAGATTTTTAGACCAGGTATCGCAGAGAACACAACTTAAATTTAGCATGCTTTTAAGACTAAATTTACTGAAATTTCACACACTTTGGGATAATTTAGAAAGCCAGGACAGAGTTTTTGAAGATGCTACACCTAAAAGAATCCCCCAGGGGGTGTTCTACCAATCCCATAATGCCCTTGCAATGTACCTATACTTTACTGTACACTTGGGGTAAAAGAGTGCTTAAAACTTATAAGAACCATGCAAGGCCTTTCAAGATTGTGTCAAAAATTTTGAAGTACTAGCTCTTATGGTGACGAATTTCCAGGTGTGTGTGTTGGGTGTGTTTGGGAATTGCAGACCAAACGGTTTCCCATAATTCATAGTAAAAATTCCAGAAAACATCAGTACACTACATGTATGCATCTCAAATTCAAAATGGCAATAGTTTCATAAGGCAAACAGCAACATTACGACCAAAAATTTGCCATCAATTTCACGGAGCCCTCACTTTCGGTTTGTTCCATTTCTATCATTAATTTCATGTTACCTTCGCATAGTTTGAAGTGTTTGTTCACCTTCGGTTTCGCCATTTTAGCATTCAAACCTTTTTTAACACATGTATACTTGTGTTGAAGAGCTGTCATCTGGATATTGTTGCAAGGAATTCTGGGAAATCAGTAATTGCATCATGGGAAATACCTTCTGAAATCTCGCCCTTCCTTGAGCAGTCCGCAAAGTCACAAGTCAAAAAACAAGTCATTTATTATCAAAAGTACAGTTCAGATATAAGTTGTAAGCAACAGGGCACACTCAATCATGTCAACACGACACAACTGATTCAATCGGATATGAATTGCCTCCCTTTTTGTCTATTAAAAAGTCATCTTTCTTTTCTTCTGCCTGTCAAATTCAAACAGGTTGATGTATGATGTGATGGGATACGCTTTGGCTAAGTGAACGAGTTCAATTTATTGTCTAACTCCCCCTCCCGTAAAAAAAGTCACAACATTTACAGAGATGGTTTGCTGTTTTCATTTTGAGAGTGGAGAAAAATCCTGAGATTTTTTCTAGGCTTATACTATACCCCATTCAACATGAAGTAGAACTTAACCCAATCTGTTTCAACTTACAATTGTGACAAAATACATCAGGTTTACATATTTTGATCAATATTTTATTTATATGTCCTAATTTCTTATGTTCATTTGAAGATGTTAAGGAAATTATGATTGCTTTAACACCCTATTGTTCAATTGATATTTCAAATTTGATGAAAGAGATTAAAATTTCACCACATAAAATTTGTTCATTTGAACTTCCGCTTCATTGTCTAAAAATTTAAAGCTTATCTTTTGAAATAGTCCCAACAGTTCCTAGCGAAATCTGTGTATACTTCCAGTCAACAACAACAAAAAAACCACCATGGCATATTTTCACTTAACGATGCAGCTATATTTATCTTTTGTAAATATCAACAACTAGTTTAGTGGGTAGAAGGGGGTCTCGTGCACCCCCCTGAAATCAATTTCTAATCAATGTCTCTATATCAGAAAAAATGCGTAGAAAACGATTACCTATGTTAAAAAAATCAAAAATTGTCCCACGTGCCATTTTTAGGTAAATTTATGCAAATTAGGATCGCCATTACAGAAAAATATAGTTTTCACCGTATCTCAACAACAAGAAACAAAAAGTGTTCTTCTAGAGCCATTAAGACCGCTTGCCATGCATATTTGTATTATTGTTTTGCTTCGGATCCAAGATGGTAGTCAACATGGCCGCCTCAAAGATCTACAAAGTATGAAAGTGCTAAATGCCTGTTTTATTTAGTCGTATAGTCATAAAATGAGAAAATAAATTAAGGAATATATGTCTTCGACCATTAGAAACTCATATCTGCCTGTTTTGCTTAGTGAGTATATTTAACATTCAATATGGCGGCCAATTTGTCCGCCTTCAAAATGTGTTAAAACTTAGAAATTACCTTATATTGTCCCCCAAATTAGGATGAAAATGTGAATTTAAGTATGAGAAATGTGCGTTTGACCAATTAAAACCCAAAGCTGGTATTTTTGTTTGATTAACTTATTTGAAAATGAAGATGGCGGCTAATATCACAGAGTTCAAAAATCTTGAAAGCGGCTTTATTAGCCGACATCTTGAATTTAAGAAATACTACTGGAACAAAAATAGCAGTTGTGAGTTACTAATGATATTAGACATATTTTAATTTGCACTTTATTATTCTTTCTGGGTGCCATGTCTAGATATATGACAAAAATAGGGTAATTTTAAGGTTTAAATTCTATGAATATGGCCATATTGACCGCCATCTTAAATTTTAACAAACAGAATTGCCAGCTGTGTGTTTATACTGGTCAAACGCATATATCTCATACTTTAATTCACATTTTCATCCTAATTTGGGGACAATATAAGGTAATTTCTAAGTTTTAACACATTTTGAAGGCGGACAAATTGGCCGCCATATTGAATGTTAAATATACTCACGAAGCAAAACAGGCAGATATGAGTTTCTAATGGTCAAAGACATATATTCCTTAATTTATTTTCTCATTTTATGACTATACGACTAAATAAAACAGGCATTTAGCACTTTTATACTTTGTAGATCTTTGAGGTGGCCATGTTGGCTGCCATCTTGGATCCGAAGCAAAACAACAATACAAATATGCATGGCAAGCCGTCTTAATGGCTCTAGAAGAACATTTTTTGTTTCTTGTTGTTGAGATACGGTGAAAACTATATTTTCTGTAATGGCAATCCCAATTTGCATAAATTTACCTAAAAATGGCACGTGGGACAATTTTTGAATTTTTTAACATAGCTAATCGTTTTCTACGCATTTTTTCTGATATAGAGACATCAATTAGAAATTTATTTCAGGGGGGTGCACGAGACCCCCTTCTACCCACTAAACTAAACTACTTATATGGACTCATCTATTGATATTTCAAATTATGAAACAGAATGGCAGTAGTCTTCACTGCCATGCAAGCATGGTGCGCAGAAGTCCTAAGTTGGAAAAAAATTGCTGAATGCCGTTTTGACTGTGTTATCTGTAAAGAGCTGCCATTAATCTTGATTCATTCATTGCAATGGATGATTAAGAATGTCAGTGGACATATCCAGGCAAAAGAACTATAGGTCATTCACAATAATATGAGCAAACTCTGACATATTGTCCCCTTCTGTAGTGAAACTGTGCTATGACAGTATGGGGATTTTTCTTTACTGGGAGTTTTCTTCTATATATTGCAATGCATTGTTGGAAAATAACATCAATAGATGTACAAATATGTAGGCATACTTGTACACTATTAAACGTGTACGCTCTTAATTTTGGACCCAAATTTCTGAATTACCAGTCCAGATAATTTCTCTTACAGATGGAGAAAGTACAACTTTGGTTTAAAGGTGCAACGAGAGATGTTGAGGCACCCAGATATTGTGTCATAATAGTAATTTCATATTAGACACTCAATAGATCTTACCTTGTATTTGGCTACAGAAATGTCTCAAAAGAGAAAAAAAGGTGATTTTGATTTGCTTATATTTCAATATAAAATGGGCTGAATTTTGTATTGCTCCTATACAAAAGTAGAAATTTCAAAAAAAAAAAAAAAAAAAAAATTAGAAATTTATTTCAGGGGGGTGCACGAGACCCCCTTCTACCCACTAAACTAAACTACTTATATGGACTCATCTATTGATATTTCAAATTATGAAACAGAATGGCAGTAGTCTTCACTGCCATGCAAGCATGGTGCGCAGAAGTCCTAAGTTGGAAAAAAATTGCTGAATGCCGTTTTGACTGTGTTATCTGTAAAGAGCTGCCATTAATCTTGATTCATTCATTGCAATGGATGATTAAGAATGTCAGTGGACATATCCAGGCAAAAGAACTATAGGTCATTCACAATAATATGAGCAAACTCTGACATATTGTCCCCTTCTGTAGTGAAACTGTGCTATGACAGTATGGGGATTTTTCTTTACTGGGAGTTTTCTTCTATATATTGCAATGCATTGTTGGAAAATAACATCAATAGATGTACAAATATGTAGGCATACTTGTACACTATTAAACTTGTACGCTCTTAATTTTGGACCCAAATTTCTGAATTACCAGTCCAGATAATTTCTCTTACAGATGGAGAAAGTACAACTTTGGTTTAAAGGTGCAACGAGAGATGTTGAGGCACCCAGATATTGTGTCATAATAGTAATTTCATATAGATTAGACACTCAATAGATCTTACACAGCAAGATTCCTACTCACGGTGTAACCCAGAGCTTAGGCTACTCCATGGGTACTCTTAGCTCTACTCCAAAGGTACCCCCTTGATGCACTATCGATGCAGTACCTACAACTAAGTACTTGTGAAGTATTCGAACCACTGGATGGATAGCAGCTATGTTTACTTAGCAGTACCCATCCTATAGTGTACTCTGCAGTTGCCTGCTAGGTGACTGACAGGTACCCATGTAAGCCACCAGTAGTGGAGTACCTCTGAAGCTACTCCACGGGAGTACCTTCACAGGTACTCCCCTACCAGCTGCCTAGTAGGCAGCACATTGGACCATAGAGGGCGCCAAACATTCCATTGTTGTTTACAACTTTCTGATCATTTTCAAGCTTAGTAACATCTATATTTGAGTTGAGCATCACCAAAAAAAAAAAAAAAAAAAAAAAAACCTCTGAAGCTACTCCACGGGAGTACCTTCACAGGTACTCCCCTACCAGCTGCCTAGTAGGCAGCACATTGGACCATAGAGGGCGCCAAACATTCCATTGTTGTTTACAACTTTCTGATCATTTTCAAGCTTAGTAACATCTATATTTGAGTTGAGCATCACCAAAAACCCCTATAAATGACATTTTGTGTAAAAACATAACCTATGTGACCAAAATGTTAAATAATGGATAAAATTACTAAAATAATCAAAGCTCATTTGCATGGGAGTACCCATGCAGGTACTCCCGCATGGTGTGACTAGTGGTTAAGCTACTGCGTGTGTACCTAGGTGGATGGTTACCCCCACTTTTGCGGCCGGCGATGTGGTACCCATGCGGGTGGGTACTCCGCGGCTACTTAATAGTCACTTCAAAGGTACTCCCATGAAGAAATTGGTTGTGTACCTTGTATTTGGCTACAGAAATGTCTCAAAAGAGAAAAAAAGGTGATTTTGATTTGCTTATATTTCAATATAAAATGGGCTGAATTTTGTATTTGCTCCTATACAAAAGTAGAAATTTCACAATTTTTGTACTAAAGAAACATTTCTCAGCATAATCCTTTAGATGGGGATATTTTTGATAGAAAGCTTTACATCAGGGCAAAAATCAGAATGTTCACCTTTTTTAGGGACACATGTTATTTGAAATCTCTCGTTGCACCTTTAAGGTGTCAAATTGATCAAATGTACTTAAATGGTGTTTTAGCAATGTAATTTGATATCTTTAAAGAACAGCCTAACGTGGAGAGAGTTTGATTAAAATGTAAGGGGAATAAGCTCCTATCCAAAATTACTTAAACTGCCTTAGGATGTATCGGTAGATATCATGCTTGCCATACTCAAGAAAAAAAATTGATAGGGCTCTTTCGAAAGGAAAAAGATTTTTTGGAGGAAGGTTAAGGGTAATCCCTTTAAGCAAAATAGCTAGAAGAACATCACTGACCTTGACAATGAAATCAATACGCTTATCCTGGTGATTTTTTACCTTCATTTAATCAGTCTAGATTCATGCACAACCCGAAGTCAGTAGTATTCCTTTTTCTTTTTAATCAAATTTGGTACGTCTAAATTGCTGTAACATTAGAACTCTAAAAATGTTGACTCTGTTCAAGTCGGTTAGTAGGAGCAAATCGTCTCCAATTTCTACTATTGGCAAAGTATACGACATTATAATGTACAATCCTTGGGTTCATGTTCGAGTGATTTGATGTGTCCAGCGTTTAGCCATCCGTCAATTCGCTTAAGTGCTTGATGTAGCGGAATAGGATTTGTTTTGAAATTTTATGTACCTTGGGTCATCTGTTTTGAAGAGGAGGACTGTGTATAGCTATCAAGTGCTTTGTTAAAAGTGGCTTTTGCCTCTCTTAGAAGGGTTTGTCGACAAAGTCCCGACATAGGTTGACCTTTTAGTTTGGGAGACAGTGGACCAGTTCTCCTGCAGCGACCATCTTCTCTTTAATTTCCTGTGTTAGTGGCATAGCTCGGGGGCCTGATGCTCCAGGATGTAAATTAACACACATCCCCCCATGGATGGCCACGATCTGACAGAGTCCACGTCTCCGGGATCGACTCCCAATTTGCCAATCGTCAATCTCGGTGTGATGCGCGGTCAGGAAATAGAGCGCACGATAATTTGCCAGGTATATCAATAATCAGTATTCCGCCGTGTGGTCAGGGCCGGGCTGGGCTGGCTCGGTTGTTTACTGTATTGAGAACTGGTGACCATTTTGGTCCTTGGAGGAAAGCGGGCAGTGGACATCATGCGTGCTTGAATCACTGAGTGCACACTTCTTAAGTAGGGATCTGTGTGCAAAATAAAACAAAAAATATGACCGCTTTGTCTGCAAATATTAGCCTTGTTCTATTTTATAAGCATTAGAATTAGGAATTGTGGTTTGATGGTGAAGTGAGTAACATTTCCTTTTCTTTTCTTTTTTTTTAGATAAAAATGCTAAACAGTTGTGAACTAAATATTATTTGGCCTATCTTATTGATTTGGCAAGTGGAAATGTAGTCTGCTTGGTTTGATGGACATGGTTACGGTCTGTTTGGCGTGCGTAATGACCAGCCAATTCGCACAGCATCAATTCCCCCAGACCCGCTATAAAACCCATTGGCATCCCATCAACTCGTAAATGATAAATGTCTCGGTAATGGATAGCACCCATAATCGCTTTGCCATCTTTTTTAACGCGTCATGCCTTCACATTTGATGTCTTTTTGCTTCCCCTTTTTCCCTCTCGTACTCTACCAGAAAAGTAGTTTGCTTGCGTAAAGAAAAAAAAAGCTCGGCCTTATTTGTAAATGCTGTTTTGACGCAATGCCATGCATCCAAATCGGTTTGGCAAAAGGGGCGGATTACTTCTCAGAAAAGGTGTACTGTATAAGTGGAAATTTTCGTGAGGTTTTTATTTTCGCGAATTTCGCGAGTGAACATAAAAACGCAAAAATAAAAACTCGTGAAAATAACTTTTTCCAATAGATTTGTATTGCATTGATGTCAATACTGTGAAATTAAATTCTTGTGCATTTGGCAAAACTGTTAAAATCGCAAAAATATCTGTATGCGAAAATTTCCACTTATACAGTATTTAGTGGATACAGACTTCAGGGCAAACAATTCAAATCGTTGCTGGGCAAATCATTTCGTAAGTAAAGAGGATCACTTGTTTTGCTCTCGGAGGCAAATATATAATTCGTCGGTGAAGGAGGATCGGCTATTTTGTGTTCACTCCAACCTGTTAATGGATATCGGTAGTCTTAGAGCAAGTACACTAATGGCTGGTCAGTTTGGGCATGAATTTTTTAATGCCATCGGCAAAATGGGGGAACAATCTTTGCTGATAAAAAATAAGCTTGCACCATATAGTAGTTAACTTGTGGAATGAATAAGTGCTTATTATCCAGTCAAAATCCTTAACCACGTATGTCCAATGAAAACAGTAACCTATGACCTAGTTTATAGGTCATAGGTAGGTCATATGTCAAACTTAAGTGGGAATTATGGTCAGTTGTTTGGGCATTGAATTTGAAATTCATGGATCAAATACCAGATCAGTCAGATTTTCTACTCATATCAAATTTTTATTTTGTCACTCTTACCAGTCAATGGAAAACTCATTTAGTTGTATTTATTGGTCTTGTTACCATGGTAACAGTCAATACTTTTATTTGATTTACCTTTGACCTATATGCAATTAACCATGCCTTCTTGACTTGATGATATTGAGAGTAACTAGTAATAGAAGTGTTAAGCTGTACAATAACTGAAAATTATTTGCTGAACAGATCCATGAAGCTGTGAGGGGAGAGTGAAGTTAACTTGGGTGTGCTGGAACTTTTAGTGCCAACTACATGGCAGTCTTTGTGTTGGGCTGGGCTTTCATCAGTATAATATTTAGTCCTTTTATGTGCACAGCAAGTTTGTTGTCAGCAAATCTTGCGTTACACTTACTCTGAAGAGTGATGCAGCAAACCATATAGCATGCGTCCTACATTTTAAACAGTGTAATTGAAAATGCCAGAAAATGTACCGAACACAGCCTCGGAGAAGAACAACCACTTTCTTGTTGATGTGGGCTCTTTGAGTAAACAAAGATGAGCATGAAGAAATATCATTACGAAGCTACTTTATCTTGTAACCCTAGGTGTACCGGCCGATTTTATTGGTTATACATCAGGTTATATGATGTGTTTTTGTACAGGTATATAGAAGGTTCATTTTGATTGGTTGTTTAGAGGTTATATCATGCTATATCATGTAATGATCCAATCAGAGATAGTGTAAGGGAGATGTAGCCCTCAGAAGGTCTACCGGCCAATTTTATTGGCTATACATCAGGTTATATGATGTATTTAGCCAATCTGAGACATGGTAACAAAAACCTCAAGTTTGGCCAGGTATATAGGTTTATTTTGATTGGTTATGTAGAGGTTATATCATGCTATATCATGTAATGAGCCAATCAGAGATGGTGTAAGAAAGGTGGTAGACGAAGGGGTTAAATTATCCCCATGCATGCAAGAGAAAAGAGTTGCATGCAGAAGGTTCTTGGCCCAAGTCTAGAGGTAGTGCTGAGTTTGTAGCCAATGTCCACTCAAGACGATACTTGGCCGGAGCGATACAGCAACACCAGCACTTGAGGGCTTCGCTACGCTAGACACGTCGGCCCCATACCCTCACTCTACAAGCCCACCTGGTCACGATCAACAGCAGAAATTACTAGTAAGAGAATTGAAGTTACCGCATTGGGGATTGTAGTCTCTTGTTTAGGGAGATTGGGTTCCGGGAAATAATCACATTTGGGCAATGGAGATTTCACGGTGTTGTTTTTTTTTCCCTTTTAAGTGGCAATACAAGGTTAATTAGTAGAGTGTAGGCAAATAATGCGACTTGGTCAGAAATTGTCATGTATGATTGCATGTATTTTGTCTAGTAGAGCAAAAAGTTGTGGATTTTAAAAGCTCTAAACAAAGGCTTCACTTGGCTATTGCTATTGACTGGCACGGTTAGGTAACCGTCGTTATGGTCTGGCAACACCGCCCTGGGAAACAATTTAGATGGCGGTAATCGTGAGATGAATCCTGTGGAAACGAGAAGGAATTAGGCCATAGCCAACTGTGGTGAAATACAGCTTTTAACCAAATCTGCCCACAGCCCCTTCTGGTCAAGCGGAAAAAAGGCCTGGCATGCGGAAAATCTTGTTTGTCGTTAACGGCCGATGACTCTTTGGGGAGTTGGTGTCTGGGATGAGTTGTCAGTTTTAAAGTAATACCGCAAGATTAATTGTGGAGATTGTTGATATCTTTTGATGTAGTATGTAGATCTGAAAATCTGCAGATTGGTTATATGAGTATTTGCATTAGTGGCATTTTATTTGTGATTGGACAACCAACCAGGTTATAAATGGAAAGTTGGTTGTAATGGCCAGAGATCTTGAACATAAATATGTCACTTGCATTGTCATTTATAAACAGTCAACTTGAACAATTGATAGTCTAGCTATTAAAAAGATTAATAAAAGTTAGTAAATTGTCATATAAAGAAAAAAAATGGGCAAACCAGTTAGCATTTGATTTGTGGTCAAATCATGTTGGCAATATGATGGTCATAAACTTGGAAAACTAATGGTGCTTGATCCTATATTATTAACAAGGGCTGTGGAAAGCTGGGATAAATAGATGTTTGTAATGAACAGAAAGATAAAATCTGAACAACATGATAGGAACCTGTGTTAGATTTGATTTAGTAACAATAAGTGTAATATTATATGTGAGGTACGGTAGCAGTATAGGTGCCCAACAGAATTGGAAGATTACCATGTTACATCACTGCTTTGGTCCGAAAGCCATCGAAACCGTGGCGATAAACAAGAAAGGTGAAACCTACACAAACACAGTTGGTGAATTTAACACTGGTCAATAGTGTGTAGCCCTTTTATTGATACCTCTAGCCACATTTAACCCTCGCCATCTATTAGACCAGGTGGTCAAGACCTGGTAAACAGTGGACTTGTCTAAACACGATGGTCGGTCAGTCTCGCCTGACTAAACCCCCAGTAACATTGTACTGTCGCGACAGCCAGCCGCCGCCACCTCCCAGCCGTGCTGTTGTTTCCTTAAAAAGTTTAGGCTCTCGGTTTCGTCGGATGCTCTGTCCAAGTTAGCCAATTTATTCCATGTATTATTCACCGGAGTATAATTGAATAAACAATATGTGTGTCGAATATGGTCTCCTGGTAGCAGATTGTGTTGAGTGTTACATATTCTCCCAGACAGGTAGCTTGATTGTTATGAGTGAATGCTCATCTATGCCTCGTTCAGTATAAGTTGGAACTTTACCCTATTTGTTTGCCATGGATTGCTGCACATTTTGTCAAAGGTTGTGCTTCAAGTTGAAGCAAAGGTGCAGTTTAGATACTACAGTGTGTTTAGCTTAGTTCCATTCTGACCTTATTCCTTTCTAGTGTTATCTCAATGTACTTAACGAAGGTCATGTTCCATCTCATAGTGAACACACTATAGCTATCATAGTACATTTACCATATGATTGCATTATGACCTTGGTCTCCTCTAGTGCTAAGTCCATGTACTTTATCAAAGGTCATGTTCCATCTTATAGTGAACATACTATAGTTACCATAGTATGTTTACCATAGCATGGGACTATGACCTTGGTCTCCTCTAGTGTTAACTCAATGTACTTTATCAAATGTCATGTTACATCTTATATAGTGAACAGACTATAGCTCCTGACAAATTGTCAGTTTTGGTAAAAAACATGAGAACATTTCCTTGGCAGTAAAAGCAAACATTGAGCAAACAACATTATGATCATTGAATATTTATTCATCTTTCCCTGGAGATAGCCAGCACACACAAGTGTTGGAAAAAAACATATGCACCTGACTGGACTCGAACCAGCAACCTCCGTATTACTATATATGATCACTGTCAGGTCAGATCAATACAAGATACCATTGGACATGTTGGAAGGAAAAAAGTTTCCATAAAAAGTGACCATTTCCTGGTGATCAGTAAATGGTAGTTGAGTGCGCCTTTAAGGTGTGACCTGTTGCTTTGGTTAACATTCAAGAAGGCGGGGACCAATTGTGCATATAAACAAATAACATGTCTGTACCTGCATAGGCTAAAGTTTGTCTTTAGGGAATCTAGCAATTACATACTAATGGGCCACTTTGTACTGTCCAGCAAGCGCTGTTATTAGCAAACGATAGCTTTATTCCAAGGCGGGTCGTGAGATGCTCGTCTCCCACCAACCTCCTCGTCCAACTTGAGACTTTGAAGTAATAGAAACCGCTTAATTCTGCAACTTGTATCCACTTGTTTGTGGTTGGAAGCTTTTTGTGTCGCAATCAAATCCAATTAAATATCGGGATATTTAGGTAGTGACATTACCATTTCCAGTAAATTAGCAGACACAGGTCCCACTTCCAGTAGCGTAACAGGCGGACGTGGGGGGCAGAGTGCAGGTTGTCACACCAGAGAGCTTTGACCGGGGAAAAAGCTTGAAAATCATTCTTAATCAGCCCCTTTTGCCTGCTCACCAGGAAATTTCTACCTCCAAACAGGAAAATTTGCCTAACCACCTCCAGCCGGGAAAATCTGTCCTAAAACCGGTAATTTGCCCTCTCTTGCAAGTGGCCCCTGTTAACACCCCTTCCCATCAATCCAGCAATTGCAATTTAATTTGAACTTCTGAATTGGACTCTTTGACCACCTTTCTCAAAAGAAACCCAAAATGATGTTACAATGCATCCAAATTTGTTAAAAATTGTTTTATAGTCAGGGACAGAATTAGCCGACCAATTGCGCGTACGTCAAGGCTTGTCAATCAGCGCGACGGGGACTGTGATTGGTTTGAATGCGTAGTATGGGTGGGTCATGTTAGAAAAAAAAAAAAAAAAAAAAAAAATATTTGACACAGGGCGATAGTTTTTGAGCACCTCTTTGTCTAGGGAAGGCTTTTTGAGAATGGGTGTCACGGCAGCTTCCCGGAGCTTAGCTGGGAAAACACCAGTGCGGATAGACTTGTTAATAATCAGTGTTAATGGCTCAGCCAGAGTTGCAACATTCTCCTTAAGTAACACCAATGGAATGGTGTCTATGGAACATGATTTTGATGGAGTTGACATAATCACCTTGGTTACCTCTTCAACAGTGACTGGATTAAACTCATGTATTGGAACGGTCTCATCAAGTATTGTCCCGCTTGGATCATTCATGCGAGTTGGACCTGGATAATTATCAAGGTCCCGTCTGATTTTGTATACCTTGTCGCTTAAAAACCTGGCAAATGAGCTACTTATAGTCAGGGACAGAATTAGCCGACCAATTGCGCGTACGTCAAGGCTTGTCAATCAGCGCGACGCGGACTGTGATTGGTTTGAATGCGTAGTATGGGCGGGGCATGTTAGAACAAAATATGATTTAAAATGTAAAAACATGTCCTATTTGAGTCGGATTTTCGACGCACGGACACATTAATTCATGTAAGTAAACTTTCTGTTTTAATCGGCTTTAAATGTTCAAAGATTATTCTTCACGGCCGACATTTGTTCTGCACCGTCAAATTACGTCAGATGCGCAAATGGTCGCCTTATTTTGTCCCTGACTATAGTATTGATGCTATCAGCAGAAGATAACTTTAATCCTACATAATGATATCATTCTGGTCTACAACTAGTGATGCATTGGTGCTTCGACAATGAGGGAAAGCAAGGGCATTGCCCAAAACCTAGAAACTTATGGAACTGAGAGAGCGACCTAGCAGGGGGCTGAGGGCTAATTCAGGCCCAAAATAGGCTGATTTTTGTGTCGCCTGCCCTAAGGCAGGAAGACACATAGGGATCACTTTGTCCACTGTAGTTGTCTGTTGTTGTTGTTGTTGTTGATGTCTGTTGTTGATGTCTGTTGTGAAAAAGGGTTAACATTTGCTTGTAATATCCTCATACTTTGATGGATTTAAACCAAACTTGGGTCACAGGTGCAACATGGCATCCCCCACTTGTTGATGAGGTCAAAGGTCACATGCCAAGGTCAAAGGTCATGTGAGGTCAAGTTGTAAAATAGGCTGAAAATGTAAAATTGACCTCATTTGAAAAGTTGAAGTTCAATTGGAACCAAACTTGAATCATAGGTGCAACATGGGATCCCTCATTTGTTAATGAGGTCAAAGGTCACATACCAAGGTCAAAGGTCATGTGAGGTCAAGTTGTAAAATAGGCTGAAAATGTAAAATTGACCTCATTTGAAAAGTTGAAGTTCAATTGGAACCAAACTTGAATCATAGGTGCAACATGGGATCCCTCATTTGTTAATGAGGTCAAAGGTCACATACCAAGGTCATGTTAGGCTATCATTCACTAACCGCGACGGCAGGCGACACAAGCGATCCGAGGACCGATGTATTTTTTTTTTGCAACAAAGTGATACTAGTAACAAAACATCTGAACCGGTAGATATAATCTTGTTTGTTTCACATGCAAGCATTGCATACTAATGGGTTAGGTGAGAGTGCAGTTAAAGCGGCCACTTAGCTTGACCGGTGGGTGCTATCAGATGAAGATAGCTTTGTTTAAGAAAAGTACATGTGAGCGTGATTTTGTACCGGTGTATGAGCTGTTATACAGCTTGTCCCTAATGGTGTATGAAGCTTGGCTTACCTATGGTCAAACTTTCTTTTACCATGGGTTTGTTTAACTCCTTCCTCGAGATCCTTACACAGGGAAGGATAATCTGCTTAGAAATCAACCAAATTAAATTTTGTCAATGTAAGACCCACCCTTTTTCCTATTTGGACGACTATGTGATATCCAAATGTTGTACATGTGATACCCACATGGTACTCATGTGTAGTCCATGTGATACGCATGTGTAGTGCATGTGACACCCATGTGTGGCTCATGTGACATGTGTAGCCAATGTGGTACCATGTGTAGCTCATGTGATATGCATGTGTAGCTCATGCGATACCCATGTGTAGCTCATGTGATACGCATGTGTAGCTCATGTGATATGCATGTGTAGCTCTTGTGATACGCATGTGTAACCCATGTGTTACCCATATGTAGCCCATGTGTAGCTCATGTGATACCCATGTGTAGCTCATGTGATACCCATGTGTAGCTCATGTGATACCCATGTGTAGCTCATGTGATACCCATGTGTAGCTCATGTGATACCCATGTGTAGCTCACATGATACCCATGTGACCCCACATGATACCCACATGATAATCCATGCATGTGTAGTTCATGTGATACCTATGTGTAAACCATACAAGTATACTGGCAGTAGTCTCAATAGAGGATAAACCATTTGCCAAGGCAAGCTAGTGTAGACCTCACATACTAATACTCTTTTTGATTGAATAATTCTACATATCGCCACTGCCATGCTATAATAGCTTTAATGCAAAATGCTTTTACCGTATTTGGTCATTGAGTGCCATACTCTCAAAAGCAATCAGTCAGAAAATTATCTGACAACATTCTAATGCAGTGGCCCAAATTGATCTATGTGGCATTGTGAAGAGTCAAAAAGAATCGCAAATATGATTACGCATAATGTTATGATGGCATTTGTAGACTTGTATAAAATGTGTGTAATAACTTCTATAGAAATTTTCGCTAGTGTAATTGCTTAAGTAACTTACCCTTGGCATTTATTAGGTAAACAATATTTTTATTACATCTTGTGAGTTTAATATTCATGACTTGTATATTGTGACTTTAATATCCATGTTAACAAAGTAGGATAAACAAAAATTAGTTGTCGTTCTTGCCTGGCCGGCTGAGATGTAATAAGATGCCTAGTGTCAGAGTATTTGGTAAAATAGCTGTAATAGCTGTAATTTATTAAATTAATTGCCTCTTAAAATTTCAAATTTGAGAAATTGCGAGCCTGTGTGCTGAGATTTTAGAGCTACAAGTAAGAGAAGGTGATTCTGATAGCCGAATCAAGTCGGAAGGTGGGCTAAAAGTCACTTCAGCTTTGTAGCTTAAAGGCTGAAATAAAGGGGTTAGAATATAGACTAGCTGATAAACACGGCATCATTGTGGCGATAATGTTGGCGATGGGAAACGGTTAAACATTTCTATCTGCCTACACGGTGTGACAACACTCCAACTCGGCTCTCTTTGCGATACCTCAATTAGGTGCCTCTCAAACACACATTTTTAGCCCAAATAAAGCAAGAGGGTATAAGCTTGCACACGTTCAGCCTGGTCGCGTGGAAACGACCAGCTTTCGCCAAGTCGACAAAATCAATGCAATTTTCTCTCTTTAACTCGGTCTCACTCTCCCTCCAGTAAGGTCCACGTGTGACCCACTTTGACCACACACTCGATCATATATGCACATGAATGCACACATGCACATACACACAGACATACACACAATACAATGACACTATATGGTGCAAGAGACAGCCTCGTTTGGATTTAGTTGGAGTCTTAGCTTTGGTGAAATGTTTCTCGGTTTTGTCACACGATACAAGCCTTGTGGATGGTTTATTACCATTTGGCCTGAAATATTGATGCTTCTATTTCAAAGTAGCAGTATGCCTTGCTTCCTGTGCGCAAGGCGCTGTGAAGAAATGAAAGAAGTTGGTTTGGGGATTTGAAAGTTAAGTCAGATAACTTGATATTAAGTTAGGGAGATATGATGAATGCTAAAGATAAGCGCAGTAGACGTGTGATTTAAGGAGAAATTACATTTTGATTACTGGAGTCCTATTGTTACAGCCAGAACCAGCTGCCCGATCTGCTTCTGAATAGAAGAAAATTGCAACTAAATAAGCCTTGCATAGCTGCCTTGAGTTGAATACATTGTTACAATAGCATACCAGTCTTTAGGTTGGTGGTTCTTGGTGTGGTTTCTGGAGTGACTTGCATTGCATAAACCTTACAAATTGGCTGCCTTGAGTTGAATAGTTGAATACATTATTACATAGTACATTTTGTCATGTCTTAGGTCAGTGGCTTTTAATGTGGTTTCTTGGGTGACTTGCATTACATAAGCCTTAAATAGCTGCCTTGAGTTGAATACATTGTTACAATAGGCAAGTGTTAGATTTTGATCACCACTCATTGTCCTGGAGCATAGGTTGTGTCAACTGTTCCAGAGCGGAGCTATTCATTGTATTGAGTACTGACCACAATAGCAGTAGCGATTTATTCCGTAAATGTTATCAAGGATTACAATTTCAAATCTGGCACACCCATCCTCGCTGGTCTTGTGGTTAGGTAGCTGACCTCATGATACAGTGGTCTCGGGTTCGAATCTCGCTACTGCTTCTTTTAACATATATAAAATTTTCATTATTTTTTCAAGTTGGAGGGAAGAATTCTAAGTCCAAAAAAACATAAGAAAAAATAATAGCTGCCCTTTGAAGTTAGTTAGGGGGACCTGCTCCTGGAGCATGGGTAGTGGTCAAAAACTACCACATGCGTTACAATAGCACACATACTGTATCTTAGGTTGGTGGTGTTTCGGTATGATTATTGGGTGATTTGCATCACGTAAGCCCTACATAGCTGCCTTGAGATGAATATATTAATAAAATAGCACGAGTGCCATATCTTAGGTCAGTGGCTTTCGGTATGATTTCTTGGGTGAATTACATCTCATAAGCCTTACATAGCTGCCTTGAGTTAAATACATTGTTTACATGCCATATCTTAGGTCAGTTGATGGAGTTTCTTGAATGACTCGCATACAGCACTATTTATTTGCTGTTTACTCTAGGTAGATCAAAATGGGATTAATTTATGCATTTTTTTTGGCTGGAATTTCAAAACTTCTGAGATTTTGCTGTCTACCAACCCTGGTAGATTGTGGTTTTGAGATGGCTTTCTAAGGTCATTTGGGACCTAAATTGTATGATTTAAATTAAACTGACCTAAGACTAGGCTTGTTTGGACTCATTTGAATGTTTTTTCTTGCAGATTCTGAATATATATATATATATATATATTTCTGAAAATGCTTAATTTAGATTTTTTTTGAAGAAAATGAAATCTAGATCTCTGAATGACTAGTCCTCTGCAAGAACTAAAGGGTTAAGAGAACATTTTGTAAACCTCTTTAGATACCAGAAGTGCTTTATTCTGTTAAGTTAGTAAAAAGCTATATAAGAAGTAGCCAGAATTAGCTCAATGACTATACCTAGGCATTCTTTGTCATTCTGCTTTATTCTGTAAATAGCATTTGGTGATTTGGGTCATAATATGGAATGTGGACGATATTTCTCACCCTGGTGAATTCATTGCCACACGTTGCTCACCTCAATGTCGCATATTTTAATTAAGTTCAGGCCACGTCCAGGAGTGGAAACCCAAACAAACAGCATCCATTTTTAATGACTCAATCAAAGGCTAACCAGCAAACTTTGTGTTTCCTTGCTATTCCCACACGGTGAGCTGTCACACAACGCCGTAATTACCTTGCCGAATGTGCGTGGCGTTCTCCTCCCTCTTTCACTTTCATTCTTTACCCCAAATCCATAATTTCTGCTCTTTATTTCTGACTGACTTATTACATTTCTAAATCTCCGTATCTTTTATCCACTCCTGTCTTTGAAAATTTGTACATTTTTTTATTTATTTCTGCACTGAACAAGTTGGTGCACTCTTAAAATAGTTTTGTTTTGATCGTCTTTTGTGACATTTTCTTTTAAATGAATTTTCCTTTGTAGTGTGCACTAAAAATGGCAGAATAAGTGTTTATTTAAAATTTTCCCGACTTGTCTCGCAAAAAGTGATCAATTTTCTACACTCTGGTCTTTTTATGCAATGCCAGTGAATATACGACTGGTATCAGTCTCAAAATATGAAACTAGCCTGATTTAACTTCAAGAAGCCTGATTTACCTTCAGAAAATAGCAAAATATTATCTTAAGAAGATAGCAAAATGTTATCTACAGTAGAGAGCAAAGTGTTATCTACAGAAGATGGCAAACTGTTATCTGCAGAAGATGGCAAAATGTTATCTACAGAAGATGGCAAAATGTTATCTACAGAAGATGGCAAAATGTTATCTACAGAAGATGGCAAAATGTTATCTACAGAAGATGGCAAAATGTTATCTACAGAAGATGGCAAAATGTTATCTACAGAAGATGGCAAAATGTTATCTACAGAAGATGGCAAAATGTTATCTACAGAAGATGGCAAAATGTTATCTGCAGAAGATAGCAAAATGTTAATAGCTACAGTAAATATACTATCCAATGTGGTTTGTAAAATGCTATCTTTAGTAGATAGCATGTCACTAAGGATTCAAAAAGGAAGTGTTTATTCTATTGGGACATATAGACCCAAACCTGTAAGGACAACTTAAGCCAATAGATATTTTTTCCTGTAAGTAAAGTTTATTTACTTTGCTATCTACAGTAGATAGACCATAGTATCGAATGTTTGTTGTAAATGAATATCTTCTGTAGATAGCAATGTTATCTACTGTAGATATTATTTTTCATCTACTGTAGATAGCATTACTTCAGAAATTAAATGGTATTTCCTTTTGCTATCTATTGGCAGAAATTGTCCTTACAATAATAACATGGTCATCCACTGAAACAGGTGCTGCATCGCATTCTCTCCCAGAAGTAAACGAATTTGGGGCTGACATTTTTAGACTGATAATGAGAAAAATTGGTGCTTTCATATGATATCAAAATCAGAACAACTTCTTTTTTTTAACCTGGCAGCAGGGATTGTAATTGGAACTCATGCTTTTAAGAAAATTCAAGTTCAGACTACACTTTCAAGTTTGTTTTTAAAACAGGTATTTTATATTATGTTCTTGGAGATAACCATGAAGTTACAAGGTTAGTTCTAATCTTCATTATTTCCATAAGCATTTCAAATACACACACACAAAAATTGGGGCGCATTTATTAGCAAATGTCCTTGAGTCTCTTTAATCTAATGTATGTATTGAAGAAAATAGCAAACACTATTCTGTTAGTAGTAGTCAGTTTTCTCTGAACTTATAAGAGATACTGTCTATAAATGATTGCCCCTTTAATAAGTATTGGTAATCCCCAGACATGGTATAGGGTGGTCACAGACCCCTCTAGGGCTGACAGACATTTCAATAAATTTCTGCATATATCCATTTCAAATTTTGGACCTTATAGACTGTGTAAGTATAGTTAATCTAATTTGAGGAGTTGCTAACACAGGCCACGGCTCCACAGTGCTGACTAAAAAAAAAAAATATGTGCGGATAGCTGAAGTGTCTCCATGGAGACCGATTAAGGAAGTTTGTCTTTATTTTTAGAAAAGTTGGGATTATTTAGGGCAGCTAATTGGCATTCAAAACCGAATAACAATCTCCATCAAAATGCACGCACGGCGGTATTCAAAATATTCAAGGATTTTTAGATGTTTGCCTTTAACAAAAAGGCCACTCGTTTGTTTGACAATTTGTGAAATCTTTGTATAAAGTGTTTGCAGAAATTGTTCTTAGGATATTGGTGACAGCATCAACATGATATTGTTACACGTTCAAGTCCAATTTTAGAAAGCTGTTTACGGTTTTTCAGGAAAAACTTTGATACGTGGTATTAACCTAGTAAAATATAATGTAGGCTAGCATAGCCTGAGGCATCCACCCCCTTGAGTCTTATATGTGATTTCTCTGTCTTGACTCGATAAAGTTCATTTGTAGCAAAAAAGAAAACAGTGGGCAAAAGATAATAAGAAAATCATTTTGGTTTAAAGGTTACCATTGGGGGCCAACATTTCTTCTTGTGTTTTTCACTTTGGCTTCATCCCATGAGGTCTATCTGCTGAATGACCACAATGGACTTATAATATGTGATTTTTGATTGGTCACAATCAGATGGTGTTTTGAATCATTCCCATGATGCATAGCAATGTGCCTACAGTGCACTGTATGAAACACATGTCAGTACTTAGGGATAAAAAGTATTCAAAAAGTTTAAGAACCATGAGACATTTCATAATCATGCTAAATATTCCCTAGATTAGCCAATCAGAAATGCCGTATTAAAGGTGCAACAAGAGATTTCAAATAACAGGTGTCCCAAAAAAATATGAAAATTCTGATTTTGGCACTGGTGTAAAGCTTTATATAACCCCATCTGTAATGATTAATCTGAGAACTGTTTCTTTGGTCAAAAAATTGTGAAATTTCTAATTTCGTATAGGAGCAAATACGAAATTCGGCCCATGTTTTATATTGAAATATAAGCAAGTCAAAATCACCTTTTTTCTCTCTTTTAAGACATTTCTGTAGCCAAATACAAGGTAAGAAATCTATTGGGTGTCTAATCTATATGAAATTACTATGATACACAATATTTGGGTGCCTCAAAATCTGTCGTTGCACCTTTTAAAGGCAGGTAGTGCTCAGGTCAGGTTAGGTTTCCTTTTGGTATCCTGGTAACCAGTACTTCCTGTCCCAGGGCCGAGGTGTCGGCGGCTAATCAGTCACCCCTATTGGGTTTCTAAGGAAATCTGATGAGGAGGGTAGCTGGTTACCCTGGTCGAACTAAAAAGAAAATCTACCTACAAGGGCGTTGGCTCTGGAGAGCTAGTGGCAGCCATCCGGCACTGTTTGTATCATGCTGCCTTGCATGATGGGTGTGGTTGCCCAGTAGTATCAAGGTGCTGTGCAACTGCCTGTTGTAAGACCTCGCCCTATTTTTCCACACTTGTCTTCAAAGTATTTTGACTGAATTTTGTTTCATTATGATTTGTACAGTCGGCTTTAATAATGCACATAAATTTGCTGTACACATCAAAATGGTACAATGAATTCAAATGAAACTTTTGAATTAAGCTATTTGGGTGACAGCCTTTTAATTTGAAGTAAACAATTATAATACTGTAATCAGAAGAATTAAAGAATCTCTTAAGATCTGTTGACTACACCCAAGAAATGTTACGCTGTAGTCCTCACTCCATCCCTGGTTTCTCTACAACCCTGCCTTTGTTTTTCCACCCACTGCTTTTGCTGCCAAGGGGAAAACAAGGGCTAATAAAATAATAACTATGCATGCTATGTGATTGGGTATTGATCAGCTCGGCGAGGAATGTGTCCGAGGAGTATAGAATTACGATTCAAGTGTGTAAACAGGGACCGTTATTGTCTAACATATCAAGCCGTAGAATCGGGTCAACCTGGTATAGGACTCATAAATAAAGTATATTTTGTAGTAATTCCAATACTTGTGAAAGAACAGAAAAAGTAATTTAACAAAGAAATGGTCACACAACTGTGTTTATGTGGTTTGTTTCACCCTTTGAGAACTACCATCTATGGTACAGTTTGTGTGATTGGCTCTTTGCATGACACAACATGAGATGGCCCTCTGAGCAACCAATCAATATAGTGGTTCTATATTTCTGTGTAAAGAATACCACCATTCTTACAGTATCTCTGATTTGCTCATTACATGATATTACTTGCTATGTAACCAATCAAAATGGTGCTTAGATGACAATAGGCAGATATTGCTTGGGGGATTAAAAGTGCCACCCATTTGTCATAATTATGCATGTTTGGGTTTGTTGAAAATTTTACACTTGGAATTTTGGTTTGTTAAAGGAGGGTGACCTGATTATGTTACGATTCTTCATATGAGAGTTTCTCCCTCACATAGGATATCATGAAAAACTCGGATTACAAATTGTGAGTTAAATCGGTTCAGCCATTCGGATAGTAGAAGCAAAAATATGTACTAAATTGGCCCATAAGACAGTGTATGTTAATTAATGTGGTTGACCACATTTGAAGACATTTTTGTTCATAACATCAAATGAAAAGAAAACATTTCTTGAGCCTTAATTTACTGGGGTAATGAGAAAAAAATAACTTTTTTTGATACCAACACCAATTTTGATGGAGTAAAGTGTGGGAGAGGGAGGGGGCGAGGTTGTCGATTGGGTCACCCAATTTTAATTGCTTCTGAGGTATCTGTTGTAGGTTTGTCATATCAATTAAAAAAATGTCCACTTAAAATTTATCAACTGATTAATTACTGCCTAATCGTTGGTTCATTTGTAAGTTAAATAATGGGGATACATGTATAATTGTTATATTCTGTTGCTTCAAAGACATGTGCTACAGTTCAGTGCTGGTAACAAATTGATATTGTTAAGAGTATATTTTCTTAAAAATCATTAAGGTCCAAATAAAATAAATAAAAATTATGTATTAAAAACTTACACGGGCCTATTTTCAAGTGAAATTCCTGCCAGATTGTCCAACATGTGGACGATAATGTTCCAAGATGGCTTTCATTGCCGTAGCAACCATAAATTGTATCCTCCGTTCCATGTTTGTAGTTGTCGTACTCCAATAAAACAATAAAAATACTTTATTTAGTTTACCTTAAAATACAGTCGCATACACCTTTCTAGTATCCCCTCAGTAATTACCAAATGAACAGGTATTCCTTTTCTTACCTCATGACCTTTGACCTTAAAATCAATAAGTGACCAGTGACATGGTTTTCTTTTTTGACAACCCACAGGCTAGATCTCAATAAATGGGTTAAATTTTCTTGACAGGATCTGTTAAAACAGTATGGCTGACACGTTTCGTTGGCCCGGTTTGTGTTTTTTTGCTACATTGACTGTGTCAAAATGTGGTCAGGACGCGTGCGAGCGCATTTAAGAAGTGTCGCTGTGTAAATGTTTTTTCTCGCAGACGTGTGGCACCCTTGCCAAAAGAGGCCAGATTGTAAGTTGAACCGTTTGCTTGTGGCTGGAATTGCTTTCGCAAAAGGTCATTGAAACAAATTATTGTGAATAAACTAGGACTGAGGGTACTGATAGATGGCTAATATTGAGAATAGCAAAACACTCCAAAATGGATTCCAAACTGAGAAGTTGGGCTATTTTTGAAGCAAAGTCGCCATGGCAACTCAGGAATTTGTTTGGATGTGATGAAATGTTACTGGGCACAGTGTCAAGAAAATAATCAAATTTTCAATAAACAAAATTTTTATTAGGCAGCCTCAATCGCCTCTTGCCACTCCATTTCCCTGAAGAAGCTGGCAGTCATTAACTTTGCCTTCTTTAGCAGATAACACATTGTGGCGATCAACCCAGTTTTCCCACAGAGCTCGTTCATTCTACATTTTAGTAGGTGGTCTTGAATAGATGGCACAATGTCTTGTGGCTATCAATCCTGTATCTCCTTAGCTCTTAAATTCTCCACTATGAGACCTTCAGTGGATGACATTATTTTTGCTGTCAACAGATTCTCGCTATAATCTGAAAAATGTACTGTTAAAGGTGGGTGACACAATCAACAATCTCGTCCGGGTCCCCCCCCTTTATTAAAATTATAACTATATAATATTAATAAAAAAAGAAAAATTCATATTTTTCTCATCACCCCAGTGGAATTTAAGACAAAGAATGTAACTTGATGTATGAACAAAAAGGTAAAAATGTCTAAAAAGTGGTTGACCACATTAAAGCACGAAATTGCAATGATATTTCATTATTTTTTTGACATGAGAATGGGTTTTATGGGTAACCTGTTGACAATACAATAATCTGTTTCATTTTTTTTAGGAAAACAGAAGTTCACCCCATTGTACAGTAGTGCTAAATCACAATAGTATACAAAATTGAATGCTCACGAGGGAAATGGTGCAAAATAGGTTAGGCCCACAGTTCCAGCACCAAGGAGGAGTTTTGCACCATTTCACGAATATAGGAGTGTCAATATTTGTTTTAATAAATATAAAAATATATTAACTGCCATTTGATATTGATAAACAAATTTGCCAAGACCTTCAATCCAGGGCCATGATTGTGGCTCTTCTCTAACGTTTCTCGGATGCTCTATTGGGATTAGCCTATCGCAGTAACAGTAATCATTGCTCCAGTGCCTTTTCAACAACTAGCAAAATAGCCTGAAACCCAAAATTCTCCATTTAGTCTGAATCCTGCATTAGTAAAAAAAAGCAGCAGAGTGATCGATGCACTGTCAAAGGTCGGGTCGCTGATAGGGTAGATCAATCACCATGAGGTACGGGCGATGCAAGCTACCAGGCAGGGGAAAAGGTTGCCCATAAAACAAACTATTTCCCTGTGATGGAGAAATAGAAACTTTTTATCCCTCCTCCAGGGAACTTCTTCCTCCTGTGAATTTGGGAACTAGTCTAAATATTTTATGACAGGTGGTATAATTTCCACCAATCAAATGACAGACATATTTTATGTGTTATATAATATGGACTATCCCTATACAATAAACAACTGATGTAGCCCTGGATAGTTCACATAGCCCCGTTACCTAGAGTTGTATGTCATCTTCAGTAGATAGTGTTAGCTTCACATTCCCAGGGCCTGTATGAAAGACACTTGTTGAACATGCTATCAAGATAGATAGCGTAGTACCCAAGATCAACATATTTCTTTACCATAGCTGGCTGTTCCTACTTTATACAAATAGTTGGTATATTTTATCTTGCCAGGGCAAATCCAAGTACATTATAATTTTGCGCATTAAATTTTTCACACATAGCACATGGGAATTTTCTTACAAAATTTTAGCAGGGATAAGGGTAAAAAGATTCATTTATAATGATGTATTAAAAATATATAGGGAGTGATCTCAAAATTAAAATGGACAGTTAGATTGTGATTTACTGTCCTCCTCATAATCTAGAGGTGCCTGGTTGAATCCTATTCCAACAGTTCCTTGTCGTGTGTATAATATCTTTATTTGTCCCTAGTCAGTTTTCCAGTGAGATTTAGGTCAGACATGCTTGTGATATTCAGATTTTCAGTGGTAATACATACAAAACCAATTTCCAAAGCTTTCAGTTTGTTGGAATTGCAACAACTTACAAAAAAGTAACAGACAAGATTTGAATAGAGATGTTGAATACAATACTCTCATGAAAATTCATCATTCACTATTTTATCAATGGTTAGTAAGAGTTGTTTAGTTTGAGCATACCGTAACCATCTGAGTTGTTTCTTTGCCACGCTGTCTTGGTAGATAGGCACCATTTGCAGTATCTACAAAGCTTCTACTTGTACAATATAGAGTATTTTTGCCACTCCTGTATGCCATTAGAATTATACTATCTTTGTGGTTAGCACAATTTCCTCACTGTATAAGATTTCCCAACACAATCTGTGAAGGACGTTAATTATGATATCTTAACATAGAAAGTACATTTTGTGTATAATGGTTTCACACACAGCCTTGTGGAATGCACACTCTATGAATCTGTTATTTTCGCTGTCTCTGGTAATATAGCAATAATGTACCATGCAGTCGGCGGATCGCAGGGAGGGGGCTCGCGGCCCCGGTAATGTTCGTCTGGCAAATTCTGCACCAAATCATCCCAGTTCAGTCCCCCGGTAAGTTTTGACGTTTTTGCAAATCCTGGATCCGCGCCGCTGGCAGTTATAATCTTTTCTTGCCCTGTCATGAAAGGAACGACCTTATATTCAGGGTTTTAAATGTGTTGATGCATATGCATTAAGAGACATAAGCCTAACTTTCCATGCAATAAGCAAGTGTATGGGGCAAGTTAGGCATCCTGCCTCTTACAGCGATCGTGACAACCACATAAACCGTGTAATCTAAAGTTTTAAATATTTTAAAGTATTTGGGTTGTATGCATATCTTTGGTAGATAGCATTCTTCAAATGTTGATTATTTAATTTTTCTTCCCATGTCCTATAAACGGTACGTAGTCCAATTATCAATTGGTTACGTCTACAGAACGACTATAAATAACCACATTCACGCAGCGCATGGCACACACACGCACAACACCCCACACACCCACACCCCACATACATACACAGGGGGCAACACTTGACACACATACACTGACTGCTACCTTCTTTAGTAAAATGAAAACAGTGTCAATAATAAACTGTTTGACTCTGTGCAGACTTCTCTTTATTTTTTTGGTAGAAAATTTGATTAATTAGAATAATTAATTAAGGAAATTAGCAACTCAAATGAAAGAAGTGACTTTGAGCTGCACGTGTTGTGGAAATCAGTTTTCAAATTTACCATTGTGACTCTTCCTATGGGTTTCATACACAGATGAGTGTGTGTTGTGTGTATGTTGTGTGATGTGTAGTGTGTGTGTGTTTGTGTGTGTGCTATTTTTTCAGTCAACTATCTGGGGACGGGTATTTAATTATGCACTATGGTGACTTGTTTTTGACAATTGTTGTGTTGATAACACCATCTGCTCTTTAGTGGTCATGATCTGCGTTTATAATATCTCCCTAATGCTTGTTCACACAGTTCACGTTGCTCATACGCCAGCTACAAATCCAATCTTAGCGGCTCGGAAAAGTGTGCAAACTTTGTACCACTGTATTCAACAGATGATGACCATTAGTACGCTCCGATTGACCCAGAGCCCCGCATTCCGGCCTCTTATTCGGGCACACGATGCAAATATGAGTGCATTTAGCCAACAGAGGGGCGTCCATTTTGTTTGTCCACTCCATGTTCCTCGGCCATGGCTCGAAGGTTTGCTCAATGGTCAGTATCTGGCCATTCAACTGTGCAATGACCTTGTCAAATCAACCCAATATGGCTTTACAAGATTCAGTTTACCATGGAAACGCAGTGACACATTTGCAGCCATCCCTGTACAGATTGGCCACTCGGTTGGGCCCCGAACTGGGTTTTTGAGCGCTGATTTTGGCCCCTTCTAAATCTTCCTTTTTTTCCTTTTTCCCTCCTCTTTCGTTCTTTTTTCAAATACCGTCCACCTCTGCTTTGGCATTTCCGGAATATTAGAGCAACCTGATGCATATTGTAATTGTCATGCGAACTGCTCAATGGAAGAATCTGAGTAAACAACTGCGCAGGCTTGAGTAGGGTACAGTGTGGAAATGGGACTGACGAATATTCCCGCCGTGGATAGCAGTCCTCGTAAAACAGATGGCCGGGTTTGGATTTCATATTTGTGATAGTTGAGTTTCCAAATCACTTTACAGCGCTGCCCTCTAGGGTATTCCATTCAGAAATTTTAACTGCTTAGTACTCCAAGTAAACAAGGTTGAATATATTAAAGAAATTGAAAAATATTTTTCTTTTTTTAAAATTTGTCTGTTTGCCTAATAAGTGCTCTTTGAAAAAAAATATTTTAAAATTTAAAAACAACAACATCTGGGATCCATTTTAAACTACATATCTGAAATCCATTTTAAATTGAGAGATATGGTTGAAATGAAATTCCAGCACTATTGCACACTGTCTGTTACATAAAACTGAAGGCGTTTTGACATTCTAACTTACAAGGATAAGATTGTTGTGTAACCAAAGAAAATGCTGTTGAACAGTAATCACTGGAGAACATCTTTTTTGCTATTAGTCCAGGATCCGTTTTAAAAACTACGAACATTGAATGAGGTACAGACATGACTCATTTCTGGAGTAGAAATAACAAATATTGTGAATGATTTACACGTCCATTTTATACAAAACCCTTCGTAATATTATGAAATAAATGATCTTAAGTGTTTTAATTCGGGACAAACAGGTTCCAACCGTAATACTGAACAGCTTCTTTCCGTGGAAAATTGTGTTTGACCATTGAGATACATGTGATGAATTTAATTGTAACAATTAATGTTCCAATAAACATTTACGCTGGGCAATTGTTAAAGGGGGTGACCCATCATGGTTTAATTTTCATAAGATGTCGTTTCCCCTCGCAATGGAAGCATAATCAACCAAAAAACATCCCGATTTATACAATTTTGAGTTTAATCAGTCCCCCGTTTGATAGTAGAAATACAAACATGTGTCTAATTGGCCCATAGGAACAGTGTGTGTTTACTTATGTGGTCGGCCACATTTGGCGATGTTTTTGTCTCATAACATAAACGGAAACATTTCTTGGACCTTAATTTCACTGGGTATGGGAAAATTAATGAACTTTCTCTGCTGTCGCCACATTTGGCAATGTTTTTGTTCATAACATCTAAAGGAAACATTTCTGGGCTTAAATTTCCGGGGTAATGAGAATAAATATACCACTTCTGATGTCGAAAATCTCCATTGTTGATGGAAGTGAAGTGGGGGGGGGTCGAATTGGTCACTCAATCACCACCTTTTTAAAAAAGCTAAGTTACTAAAACTTGAAATTTGTTATGGGGTCAAACTGTAGGTTGTTGTAAGAAAATGGTCAGGGGCATACCCACCTGGAGGACCTGTGGTTGCGGAAGGCGTAAGGGGAGCTCTGATAAGTAAAAGAAAGGCCCCTAATTTTGTCTAATTTTTTTGCACCCCCATTTCAATATGATTCCAGTTCTCCATATATTGAGTATGGATACCAATGGAATAGCCCATTGGTAACTACTTTGAAATCCACATCCCTATAGTGGAAGACTTTTAACCCTCGTCTACCGAAGTGGGGGGGGGGGTGTTCCCACCCCCTTCAGTTTTTTTTCCTGCTTTGCTAAACCCCCTTTTTTTGGTGCCAATTATTTAATGTAATTGTCAATTGTCAGTTCCGCTCTTTTAATCAAAAACAAACATCCACCGGGTCAATAGGTAAGATACCGGTGATCCCAAGTGACTATAGGGGGGGTGGTTAAACCACCCCCCTCCGGAAGAGAAGTACCAACATGCCTAACACAACCCAGGACCATCACCGAACTTGATTTTGGTTAGCCAAAGATAGCTATGTTTTCCCTCCTCTTCCATTGATACCAAAAGAGTACAAACATGCCTAGATTACGTCACAATGACGTCATAAAGTTTGCATGTCAGCAACAACTGCCATGTTTCCATAGACCACCAGTGAAAAATTCATTTTTTCGCCCAAAAGGTTAGGAAAATCATATTTCAATGCGGTTTTTGACCTAACTTGATGGGAAATGACTAGTTTTCTATAATGACAAATCATTTTAGATGCTATAATAGGGTGTTTGAGTCGCTACTAAAATTGCAAATATCATTTTCCACCCTATATTCAGTATTTTTTTCGGACGTTTCCTCAACTAATGACGTCAGGTGACGTCAATAATGGGGATGTTAGTACGTATTTTTGGTACCAATGGAACGAAGAAACTCTACGCTGTCCTTTGGTACCAAATTTTCAGGAATCGGGTGTTCAGTAACAGAATCACAGTTTGGGGCAATTTTTGTGTTACAAAAAATGGCTCAGGTAGACGAGGTTTAAGCCATCCACAAGGATGCAGAAGACTTAGTAAGCCTTCCAAAGGCAAGCATAAGAACTATCTCCACAGGGAAGCAGAAGACTTATTAAGCCTTCCACAAGGGAGGCTGACTTATCAAACCTCCCTTGTGGAAGGCTTATAAGCCTTCCAAAAGGGGAGTATATTCCAAATGGAATAGCCTTTGGGAAACTACATTTAAAATACACCCTCCATCTGTAGAGGATTTAGATTAAGTCTTCAACAGGGGAAGTATAAGTTCTGAATGGAATAGCCTAGTGGTTTTCCCTTCAGCTACATAGGTATGAAGTCATGACAAACTAAATATAGTGGCATTTAATAATGGCATATAAAAGGTAGGCTATGAGTTGCCACATATTTTGCAAAGCATTTTAGGAATTACTCTTTTTGTGCTCTCCAAAGACGATATCAATTTGGACCTAAGAAAGAGACTAACAGTTCCTCCTAAGCTGCTTTTATCGTACACTAGAGTCTAGAATAACCATCTAATACTCTTGTACAAATTCAAAGGGCCTGAGATCAAGACTAGTCTATCGGTATTTCAATTTTTGCACATTGTTAAGAGATTTTCTATTAATTACATAGGGTTACATAATCTTGACTATAGGTGGCAATGATATTTGGTCATAGGTGGACTTCTGTAATCGCATTGTCTTTACCATTTTTCTTGTGAAGTGCCTCGCACAAAATCCAAGTAGAAGATAATGTTTGAACTGTAGTCTTTTTCCCCTCTCTTCATTTAGGCTTATCACCATGGAAACCTGGCCTGCTTTATAAGGTCACTTCACAACCAATTTGAGACATTTCCATGGCAACCGTTTCAAAGATGGCCCGACCCGCTTTTGGAAGTTACGTGACATTTGGTTAATCCACTTCATTTTCTAGTTTATTGCATGAAAAGTAACAACATCAAAATCTGAAGGACTCAGGTTTTTAAGTCTGATCGGGGAGGCGAGTGGAGCCATGAGTTGATTAGGAGCCGGGCTGTTGAATGGCAAAATAATCAGTGTGCAGGGATGGCATGCCACAACCTGGAAACTTGTGTGCTCTGCATTTCTTATGAAATGCCAAGATTTCCTTCGTCATTCATGTCTTGAGACATTCTATATTGCTTTGTCATGCTGTTGTACAAGTAGCAAAACTGACCCATTTCATTTTGTTGTTTTTCTGTTGCTTTTTGCTTGAAAGCAATAATGTAAGGCAACCAAATTGACCATGTACTTTATTTTTGTACCCATGATGCTTTGCAGGTAAGAGGTAGATTGTCTTCTAATGAAGTTGTCACTGGACACTCAATTGACCAGCCCTAATTCCATTTGCTGCCTGTGAGAATTAGGGTAGATAAAAACCCGGTCTCGCATCGTTTGATATAAAAACCTAATTACATAAGAGGGCAATTTTCTAAGGGCCCAAGGCTACTGCTGTGTAGTTAATCTGCTTCTCTCATCATTCTTAAGGAATAACGTCAGTACATTTTGACCAATGGATTTAACATCTGAATATAAAGTTTGAGATGAGTTTGCTTTGCATCCCACTCTGCTCTTAACTCTCTTACCCCACCCCATGTCATCCCATGCCACCTCACCCTACCCCACTCTTTTATCCCACTTCCCATCCTATCCCATCCCACTCCAAAAAACCAGCCAGTGTGTATTTTTTTAACTTTTAGATGCAAGTCCAACTCAAG
Source organism: Ophioderma brevispina (assembly GCA_023653785.1). Classification (NCBI taxonomy): domain Eukaryota; kingdom Metazoa; phylum Echinodermata; class Ophiuroidea; order Amphilepidida; family Ophiodermatidae; genus Ophioderma; species Ophioderma brevispina. The sequence continues at coordinate 95,126 of JAMKCH010063256.1, forward strand.
TTGTAATATTAGCTGTGCTATAAATGCCTTGATTCCCCTTTACAATTCCAGGAATTCCTTTAAATGACTAATATCGTCTCTGTTTATAACTATTCAAAGTGAATAACCTAAAGAAACAAGATCACAACAAGATTTAGTGGCCCAAATTCCACTCCATCTCTTTATCCCACGTCGGCATGATTCGGCCACATTGATACCAGCGCGCATACTCGTCGTATGTATGTATGTAATCGCCCTCATCAGTCAGTCGTAGCATGGCTAATGACGGGCATATAGTGTTACCTCACTAGGCTTTGATTGTACTTGAGAAAAGTGTATAGCTGGAACGGTTCACTCGAGATGTTCTTTTTTTTTGCCCTACAAGAGGTGATAATCACATAATCTTTCCCGAGTCCACTCGCCTTAGTTTGCCTGCGTTAGAAGCATTTGGTGAATGCAGTCACATTAGCTCCCGTAATGCCGGCTTGCTTATACCCGGCCACTTCACCTTTACCACCTCTCTTTTCTCGCTGACATTTTCTCTAATCCACTGAATTTTCTGGTTTAGTGGGTTTTTAGATCATCTCAAGGTGGCTGACCGGCTCTCGGCCGTTTCTCCATCTTATTCCCTCCGTCTTATGCTTGCAATTTGTTGCTTGAGTTACTTATAAGCAGACCCCACGTCCACTGACAGCTGGGAAGTGTATGTGAGAAAATTTTTCTTCGTTTTTTTTGCAACCCCTACCGCGATTGATGTGCAAATATTTGGGGTACAGCAAGGTTTTTAAATGTGTATAATATGATAGCTTTAGCTGTACGCACTAAAAGAAAGTAAGCCTGAATGCAAATAACGACTTTAAAAAATGAGAGAAATGGTATTATATGACTGAATTGTAAGCGTGGCCTTGTACGGCTTTGAGTTGGCAGGTTTCAATGGACGATGTGTTTAAAAGTCATGGATCTGTGTACGTCCGTTTTTAAGGTGAAGAATTTACTTAACGACAAGTGGGAAGTGGGCACAGGTGGTTCCGTTGCTATGTACGATATTTTATTGAACAATTACAGCATTTTTTTCATAGTGCCTCTCTTTTATATGGGTCATGTCAGAACATAAAGGCTTTAAGCAGGCTATTGGTTTAAATGGCTCCTTCAAAGCCCGAGGTATATTTCATATGTTAATACTTTGCCTGCTGCTGATTCATACTTCCAACTCTCAAGTCAACATGGCCGCCCTTTTAGTTGGAAATACCATCTTCAAAGTCAAAATACCATAAGATTAAGCATATTTGGTATCATTTGAATGTATTTTCTATGCTCATTCCATATATGGGTATTAAAATGTAAAATTCTGAAATTTTTTGCAAAAATATTGGAAAATGAGCGTGTTTTGGGCTCTTAAGGTAGGTGGTTGCCGTGAGAGAAGCGTTAAGAGAAAACCAATAAGTTAGTCATGTAGTGTTCACTGGGGTGTGTTTCCTCCCCATTCTACTGAATAGCACCCAGCCTGATAACATTCGGCTATCTCTCTCTCTCAGTTAATGCATTAAAACAGAACACCGACATGGTTTCTGCCAAGAAACTTAATTTTTGAGGATGGAATTTTTCACTGGTGGACAAGAAATTGCCATTTCTGAAGCATTTATTTTTACAATCTAATCACTCTGCAAAAGGTTCCTGTCAGAAAAAATAATTCAGCAATTAAAATATCATGAACTTTAAGCTGCTACAATTTGTGAAAATAAACTGAGCTCTAAATTTGTGTTGCATGCATGCAATTTTGGTCAAATTGGTGAGTGATAACTATTTGCTGCAATATTTTTCTTCCTAAAGGCAAGACGTTTCAATTTTTGAAAATTTCTTTGTGTGTAAATAAAAATTATTTACTTAGAAAGTTGTAGTGGTAAATCTTTTGAATTTTTGAAAATTAAGGGCACTCTCTTTTTCCAAATGTTTGAGCTTACCGAGCAACATTGAAGATATTATCTGTGAAATTAAAGGTATATTTGGTGATTTTCAGCACCTTAAGTTCAGTTTTCTTTTAAATATTGTTGGAAGAAAAGCTTTATTTCCAAGATTTTGGTGGATAATAATGGTGCATTTTGGTACAATAAGCAAATATTTGTATCGCAGTGTCCAATAGGCCACCATGTTGTAAAGGGACAAAATTCAAAATTTCTCACAGAGGAATATGCATTTCCACATACGATTTTGCAATTGAGGTTATGGATCACAAAATGCCCCTTTAAACTGTGTAACAGTATCATTGTTATGATGACCTAGAAAAGAACAGAGCTTAGTCGGTCATGGGTAAGATAATCTGAGTTTGAAACAAAAGTATTAGTTTCTTAAACCATGTCCTTTTGATTGCCTGGTGTTAATTTACCATAAATCCATAAAAAGGTAAGAAGAGAGATGATAAATTTAACAAGAAGGAAAATTGGGAGTTGTAATTACGGTGGAAGCAACTTCCAGGGAAAGTCACTAGAGGGCGCAATGATGAATCGATTTTGTCTGCCCAGACAGTGATGGACAACCGATTGTACTTGAATAATTAACCTGTGTACCTAGGACCCAACATGCATTATACAACAGGCCCTGGTAATGAATACTACTACATTTAACAAATTATTTTTTTATTTTAGGCTTTAGGGTTAGGGTACTAGTTATTGTAAGGCCATAAATAAAAAGAATTTGTTTCCTGTAGATTGCTAAAGGGGGGTACATGTGGAACTCTTTCCAGTACCAAGTATAAAATAGGTTTGGGACCGGGGAGGGGAATAACTAGGTATTCTGTCAGTAACTACACAAGTTACAAAAATGCAAGACCCGTGTCAGGTCTCGAGACTCGCAATATAGTGTATCAAATTTGACCTATGTCTCTGTCAGTTTCAGTATCAAATATGATATCAAATAAGCAGGACTGTTAGAAGGGTGATTTTTATATTGCACTCAAAATGGACGATGGTCTACAAAATGGCTCAAATGGACTCTAAAATCCCAGGTTATATTGGCATATTAATATTGCCTGGTCCTGGGTCTTGGATAGGGTATCTACTTGAACAAATCTGTTCTTAGATAGGATACCATTTCAGAAATTTTCAAAATGACAGTTTTGGTAAAAAAAGCAAGTAAGCAAAAAAAAAAATGCCAACACTGCATGAAACAGGAATCGGGGGCCTAGACTTGAGAAATTACTGCTCCAACATTCAGCAACTTACAGCTATGGGTGACTGCAAAGCTTTGTAAACATAACACATTCAAAAAGTCCTACTTCCATTCAATTTCATATTTTTTGACCTGGCTCAGTTCCCGCCACCTTTAGTTAATCACAGAAGCAGAGACTAAGACAAAAGTAGATATTTCTCTTAATCAATTCCGTCCACTCCGAGTCTCCTCTCGGATCCGTAAGTGCCTTCTCAAGATTGACCAATTAGGAATTTATCGAGTGTTGAGATGAAGGAATCTGCCGGTTGCAATATGAGGAACAACATGACATGACGGGAAGTATCCTAAATTAGCAACATTCGGTATTTTGGATTAACGTACTAGCCTCCAGTCGATAGAGAAGGTCGGTCCAGTGCAGTAAACTGGAGGTCGTTGACCTTCTCTGTTAGTCGTGTCATCCCGGCTCTCTTCCTCTCTTACAATCTGTTGTTGTATATTTAGTCTAGTTAGTGGCATTGTTAGTGGTGGATCAGTAATGTTTTCTCTTATCATCCCATTATTTATTGAATTGTTTATTTATATTAGTCTAGTCTGCTACAAACATTGGATATGTTTGTCTAACCTAGATTACTGATTGGAAATGCTTGTTTTTACTTTAATAGGGTTTCACATATTTTCATTGGAATGAAAAGGAGAACAGAGTCCTTGATATACAAGTGAGAGTGTGATAATTTTTTTTAGGTTTTGTAGAAGGGTATTTTGATTTGTATTCTTAAGGATTCACAGGAAATTTGCCCATTTTATGTATTTTTGTATATTTGTTTTAAAACCCTCTTAATAGAATGTAGGTCTTTGTAACAATGTTCTGAGAAAATCCGAAATTAAAGGTGGGCGACTCCATTGACGGCCTCGTCTCCTCACTTCATCTCATCGGAATTAAGATTTTTGATGTCAGAATATCCAAAATGTTGGAAAAATTAAGCTCCAAAATTGTAATCAGATATTTTGATTGATATCCGGTTATCCCTCCATGCAAAGTAAAAAAACACATGAAAAAAAGGGGCCACCAACCTTTAAATTTTGTCCTTTTTTATGTCAAATACACAACTGGTTTCCCAGTCATTTTAACCCAAATGCAAACAAATCAAACCGTCCATCAAGTAATCAGCAAATCTGTTACACAGAAATATTAAAAAAAAAAATTGTGAAAGTGAATACACTGTATAAGGTGTGCAGGGCATTCAGTACATAAGAGTTTGTGTTGAATATACTGTAATAGTAGAAATATTTGCGCTACATTAATTTTCGCACTTTTTGCGCACTTCTGAGCAAGCGCGAAATTAAGAACACGCGAAAAATTTTTATTTTGTGTTTAAGTCTATGCGATATAGCTGAAAAAAGAGCAAATTTAAATAAAAACAGGTGAAAATGCTAAAAATGGAAGAAGTGCAAAAAAATCCATGCGCAAAAATTACCACTTTCACGGTAGCATATTACAGGTCGTTGGCCTATTCTGAGGGTAATTATTGTAACAGATGTGATTACAGTGAGGTTGACCTGTGTTCATGTTTGTACATGCAAGAAAGCATGCACATACGTGTACATATATGTAAGTGTGCGTGCATGTGTGTGTATGTATTTTTACATATATGTGTGCGTGTATATGTGCGTGTGTGGTGTGTGTATACTGTGACACAATTTACTGATCTCAAAATCGGGGAAACGTTTGTAAGAAAACTGCAAATAATGGATCTTTCGGAAGTCGGGTGCATTTATTGAAGTTGATCTACAGGTGCACAAACACACACACATGTGTATGCACATGCGCTGGTCACAAACATGCCCTCTGAAATGATGAAAATGATATTACAAGTCTTTTCCCAGCCTTCACAATTTTCTTGTCTGATAAGCCAAGCAGATTTTATTTTGAGCTAAGCATCAACACACCAGAGTTTAAATACTAAGGTTAACACTGTAATTAAACACCTATCAATATGCAAGTGTGTAGTATAGATTTCTAACCTTGAAAATGGAAACCCCTACAGGCCAAAATCATAAATGGCAATATCATAATTTTATTACCGGGTCTCAGCTGCCTTCACTGTCTCTGTCCCTATCCACCTATTGATATCGACGGTTTAGTGCAGGAAGACCCCCATCTGCAATAGCTGCCACATGTTAGATTTTGGCAGGTTTAACACTTAATAAGAACACAACTGACAAATGGCAGCTATTGCAGATGGAGCCTTCTTGCACTAAACCCTCGTCGAGGGTTTAGTGCAAGAAGGCCCCCATCTGCAATAGCTGCCACATGTTAGATTTTGGCAGGTATAACACTTAATACCAACACAACTGACAAATGGCAGCTATTGCAGATGGGACCTTCTTGCACTAAACCCTCTGTGATTTCCAAATATGGCTGATAAGAGGGAAAGGGGTATGTGCTTGCAAGAGCCATTCATGTGTCACAGACATGTTCTTTTTAGTATGTTTTATACACAACTGTTTGAAAGTCTCATTTATTATGACAAAACCAGAATAAAAGTCGACGTCGACACAGTTTTAACAACAGATTTGCGTTATTTAGTCCAATAGGTTCATTCTGTGTAAATTTTGCGAAATTTCATTGCGGGCAAATATGATTTTTCTTAACAATCTAGTTTTTCACGTCTTTCTATGGAGAATGGGCATATAGAGGGCACTATAACATACAAATCATGACCTGTGTAGGCCTATATGGCAAGATTCCCGCAATGGATTTGTCTGATTTTTGCAGAGATAATAGCTCTTGCATGTCCCTATTTATATCAGTTGTCAAAATTGTGTCGCCACTGCTTAAAATTGTTCTAAAAATAAGAGACAATTTGCATGGGGTCAAACAGCTGTGTATAGCATATGATTCAAGGCAGCTCTAGAAATGGTTACTAAAAGAAAATACACGAAGCACATGTGTGTCAAAGCAGCTCTTTCATTTATTATCTAATTTAAAGGCACAACGAGAGATTTCATATATCGCGTATCCTTCAAAAATTGAAACCCATATTCTTGAAAAGATATTTGTAACCTCAGAAAATCCCCTTATGTCCCTTTAAGGATTGATGTAAGGTTATTTGCAATGGCTCCTCAAAGGTAGTTAGGCCTTTCTTGTTTTTAAAGGAGGATTACCCGATTTAAGTCTATAAATTTTTCATCTTGATAGAACGGCCTTCACCCGAAAACCCTGTAACGTTTCATGCCGATATTTTAACCAGTTTTGAAGTGAGGCCTTAAAACATGATTTTTTCATCCCCATAGAGAACTGTGTAAATTTAATATTGGTAGACCAAAACGGGGCATATTTTCGCTCATAACATGCAAACCTAAACATCCTTTAGCCCTCAGATTTCACATGGTAAATTTAAACAAATAGTAGCTTTCTTCTAATAACAAAATTTGACCACTTCCGGTAAAATGTTATACAAGTTAAAATATGCCAGGCATACTACAAAGGTCCAGCAGAAATATGATATTCCAAAGACTGATATTACTAGCCTTGTTTACATCCACTAATAGTCTTAATCATAATATGACATTTTCTCTAAGTATCTCTTTTATTGCCCACTGATTTCTATTTCAACAATGATTGATACGGGTTGATGCAAATGCCAATTTGCTTTTGTAAAAAATTAGGATTATTGGGAGAAAATAGTGTGGTAGATGGTGATTTATAACAAGAGAAGATATCAGTAGCTTCCCACAATGCATTGCTTCCATTGGAAATTTTGTACAGGTAGTCATGTGAATCGTTAGAGATGAAACACTCTTAAAATGCAAGTTTGTGATCAGTACTGTCAATTTAGCCATGTTTCATCACTAACGATTCACATCAATACCTGTACAAAAACCTCCATTGGAAGCAATGCATTGTGGGAAGCTACTGAAATCTTCTCTTATTTATAACAATCTGATATTACAGTGTACCATAGTAACACTGCCCTGTGCCAATGACATGACAGTACTTGGGATATTAAACTTCTGACCACTGTAGACGATTCTAATGGTCCAGAATTTTTTTCCTCCCCCCCCAAAAAAAATCTTTCCCCCCCCCAAAAAAAGGGCATTTTCATGACCATATTCAGAATCAGCATGAAAAATTCATTAAAACGAGTCCAAACAAGCCTAGTCTTAGGTCAGTGGTTCTTGAGAAAATATCACCAACTTAACCCCGTGCAAATATATTAGAGGGGAGGGGTATAGTAGGAGGAGCACTGACTGACCCCAAGCTTTCGAAAAGTCCTGATTCGGACTGACCATTTTGCTGCAATTTGAGGTAAATTGGGCTAAACTTGAATGTTTTCATATTTCCCATCATCCCCATCCTCAGCCAGCCTTTTCACTCCCTTTATTATTTTTGGATTGCAAGTCAATATTGACAAACTGACAAAAATATCAATGTGCATTTTTGTTTTCCCTCAACAAAAAAATGCTATCCATTTGCAGCACTTAACTCTAATTTCCACCCAAATTATTAATAGCTGTATGGCAAAAAAGTACTTGAATCAAACTCCAGCCGTATGTCAAAATGTGCCGCAAAGCCTTAATTGCACAACATTTGTTAATAGAACATTGGGACTGTGCAAGTATTATAAGACATTGACTCTATTCTGGTCTCTCTTGAGAAATGAGAATTAATATTACATTACCTATGTCTTGTCCCCAGCCTTACTTGGTTCATCAATAAATAACGATGGGTTTCATTAAAGGCAGTTGTCGTATGTCTACACGGCGATTTGTTTCCTCCCGCGCAAATTGTTTTTCCTGCGGGTTTTTTGCCGAGGCGATGTTGGCATAGATTGAGATAAATTGTAATTGCTTGAACATTCTGTAACCTCTTCATCCATGCCTGTCTTTTAATGGGTAAAAATGAGTGCTAGCCACTGATTGGTCAGAATGGAACTTGTATGATATTTTTAGCCAATCAGCAATAAGGTTAGAATGATGGTATGGCTGAAGAGGGCTAGTAGCTTAAATATTCATAAGCTGTATTTCAATTGGTTATCAAAATGATTATAGGATATAATAAGCCAATTAGAATTGTTGTTTGAAATCCAGGCAGTGGTGAAGTTAATTTAGGAAAAAAAACAAGTGCACACATGGAATGTAGGTTTGGTTGAATTTCTGGAAACTTGTCTATGTTTATATAATTTCTTGGATGCAAGAATTTCAAAAATAAGCCTCATGTTTGTCCATCTGTTAATGTTGCTGCTTGAAAGAATTCTCACATCCAACATATTTCACATGCATGAGTGTTATCGTAAAGAAAAAGTCCTTGCTATTACACCTTATAGCAGCTTAAATTCAAGCTCGCTCAATCCAAGGTGTTTTTGTTCACCTGTACATAGTAAGAGTCTAAGACACTTAAGACTTCTAGACTCAAAAACATCTAAGATAGTCATGACGTTAAATTCAAGGCAAGATATCAGCGAACATGTTGAATGTCCATATAATTTAATCACTGCTACTGAGCCCTTTGCCTTTGCTTGCCTATGCTGATTTTGCAGCAACAACTCAGTGTGAAGTCGCCATATGAGACAACGTATCCCCTTACTCTTGCCCCCCCTCCCCGGGATTGCGCTTGTCGTCATCGGTGAATTGACTGCCCCCGATCACATCTAATTGGCCGTGTATCATTATTACAATTGGCAGTGTTATTTCAGCTGCCACACGGTGTGAAAGAACTAGATCGACTGTAATTACTTAGTTGTACCTAATCCTGTCGAAATATACACGAGCATATATTGGCACGTTAGCGGCCGGCCAGCTACTCCAGATAATAAACCTAATGCATTATTGCCTGAGATTCGGTCGTTATATGTGGTGTGAAAGTTTGCTTAAGCAGATGTACATTTTGTGCGATACGTTCCTTGTATTAAAAAACGATAACTGGGGAAAAGGTTGGTTTCGAAGGAAGGCTGCCGTGTGTCAAATACGTAAAGAATTTTTTGGAAGAGGTGTTGCAGGTTGTAGTCAAGCAAGGGAACCGGGGTGCTAGAGTTTTACTCCATTATCTAAAAAAAAACAGTGGAGAGAGTTCACATTTCCAGAGAGCACACGTAATGAAGCTAGGATAAAATCACACAAATTTGTGACATTTACACTAGAATGACAAAAATGTTAATGTTTTGGCAGTATTTTACATAAATTAATGTCTTTAAAAAAATTGGCTGTTCAAGAACCGGGGCACTCAACTTTTTCAGGTAAGAATCAGCTTACCTGATTTGCAAACTGAAATGCTAAGAAATTTGCAGGCTTTGGGACTAAAATTTGTGCTAAAAGTTAGCATCTCAGGACAGGAGGTCTTAGGAACTGCTGGAGAGGCACAAAATGGAGGACTTTTTGGGCCGCACATACCCGTACCTCTTCCCTATGTCAATGCTCCCACCTGAGGCCGAGGAAACAACAGGAATTTGTCCAAAAAAACAAGTAAAAAAGACCTGAAAATAACCAAGAACGTACCTGGAAATAGGAAATACAGCAAATATAAATTATGTGGGGACCTGCTAAGATCTATTTTATATATCAGATGGATAAAAGGTCTTGTGAGTGACAGAATTAAATATCCCCAAAGTGAGCAACATTTTATGGTTGAGAGAAAGGAATCATTTTATCAAGATCCATTTTACTTGCTCTATAAAATTTGCCACAATGTTGTTACATTTCAGAGTGGAATAAAGCCAAACAATAAAATATGTTTTGTTGCTTTCAGTGACAACAAATTTTGAATTAAAAAAAAGCTTTTGCTGCACAAGAGAATACTGCCCCTTATTTTAAAAAATTTCAGGATTGTTTTTTTTCTAAACATAAATTAATACTACGAGCCTCTTTTGACACTTCCATAAAACGTACTTGCTCTCTTATTAACAGTCGGCACACATGTCAACATTTTCTTTCTTTTCTGTAAATTTCGCATTTGGGATTGATCAAATCATTAAATAAAATTCCAAATGGACTGACTTACCCTCCCAATTTTTCCCATGGAGGGTACCATTCATATTGAGCATTAACTACTTGGCCTACTGTGAATACTCTCCATGGTTCCTTGTTCTATTTGAGCTATTTTGAGGCACAAATGCAAAATATAGAACATGTGTATAGAAACATAACTGCCACACTTGAGCGATAGGAAAGTGCGTAAAATGTCTTACTAAAAGTATGAATTAGACCTACTTACACAGCCTTTGCTCTACATAATGTTTAATATCATCCTTGTATTAATTTTAAAAAAACAACCTGGATTCTACTGCATTGGTGACTTTTTCTACAATTCATCTGCTGCCTCGCAGCGCGTATTTGCAAATGGCTCCTTTGAATTTTAATTATCTTGTTGTATCCATATTCTTATTTTGTATTTGAAACTTGCTTTCTTTCAAGACTACCTAGGGATTTTTCAGGTATTGTGTGTAGTAACCCCACAAATTGAATTAATAAAGCTAATTTAGAGAGTATCAGATCAGAATTAGATGACTATAATAAAAAGTCACAAAAGGCAGCCATTTCAAATATGTCCGTATGTGAGGCAGTCAACAAACATTCATTTAATGACTATAATTGTGAATTTTCTTGAGCTTTCTTGAAGACGCAAATTTATTTTAGTATAGGTGAGTCTAAAGAAAGATTTTCTTGTGAAAGGGTGATTGGAGTTAACAGAAACTCTAAGCCCACACACAAAATAATCTTGTGCACAGGGTATGTTAAAGTGAAAGATTTTATGGTTTCACAAAATCATAGTTTCTTTTTTCAGTATTATATTGCAAAATCAGTTTGAGCATGCAATTTTTTACAACATTGAGTACCATCAATACATTACCAGGTTTAACCAGCCAAAACAACCTTATCTATATAATAGGTAATGTCTGTCTGTCCGTGTCTGTCTGCCCGTCCTTTATCTCGGAGGTCGGGGGTCGTACGCTCACAAAACTTGGTGGGTGTTAGGCCATATCCGTTTGTGTCTGTCTGTCTGTCCATCCGCTCTTTTTCTCAGAGATTGGGGATTGTATGCTCACAAAACTTGGTGGGAGGGTGTAGCTTGGGCCCAGCAAGATCAAGTTTGATGGTTAGCGGATACGTGCCCCACAAGCTGGGTAATCATGAAAAAATACTCTGCATGCCCTTCATAGTCCCTGTGTATAATGGATGAATGCTTTAAAAAAGCCTGTAATATTTGGGCCCTGTTCTGTTATATACCAAATCTGCCATGTTCATAGGGCCTGCATTTCTTAGGGTGTGTACACAACACCAAAAATTCGATGGTTAGATTGAATTATTGGAAAAGTCAATGCAGGATAGGATGGGAAAATAATGACAAGAATCATCTGAAGCAATGAAAATGTGGGGAATAAATATTGGTTTTAAAATGATTAATAGGGGAGCAGATCTAAAAGCCGAAAGTCGCTCCGTTAAGCAAACAAACCCGCATTTGGAGTACATATAGAATTTTTCTGGCTTAATTAATGTTAAAATATATAAGATGTCTGGAAAAGATTTTACAATGATTTGCATCAGGGGGTGGACCTAATTAACATAAAATTTGCATGATTTTTGTTGCACCACTATGATTCTTTTCAGGGTTAATGTAATAACAATATAAACAATTGATCGTGTTATTTTGTTGCTTTTTTGAACGCAAAGTGATTGGACTATCTAAACACCACCACTTGTTTGTGATTTTTTAAAATGTTGCTTTCAGGTGTATATTTTTGAATAAATGATGCAATTTTGATTTTTTTAAAACAAATTGACAAATGTGTTTATGATTTTCATCGTTCACAAATCAAATCACGTGGAAACATTTGGACAGCAATTATTCATGAACTAATCTACACAGCCCACGCAGTAAGTAAAGGTTGGACTTCAATAAAACAAATGAAGTTACATTACAAAAATTTACAGGCTTGTATTTGGTTTTTGAAAATTCGTTTCAAGGATATACATGTGACAATGCAGCCTGTGTTCTTTCAATAGCACGTGTGGGCCGCAACATTATCATATCATCATGATGCGTACGTGTCAATAGAGAGAAGCCTATTGTGACGTAAAAAAACACAGCGCGGGCAGCGTTCCCATACAGGCCTGGCAAAACCAGGTGTGTAATTATAATGCACGTTTTGTCGGTCTAGATTGAATGGTGCCGCCTTGATAGAACAAAACATGTTAACATTTAATTCAGTTATTTTATTAATTAAAGAAGAACGTATGTGTTAAAAAAGAATAAATGCGATTCATCCGGTTCTGATATAGTGACTTGTGGAAGAGTGATATTGATTTATCGCTCGATTGAGGTGGTTATGATTTTAAAATAAAAAAGATCCCCGCAATTCCAATTTTATGATGTTCAAAAAGGCACTTATATTGCATCCATGCGGGAGCGAAACGTAAGGGTTCGATGTGATTAAAGTATATATTCAATACAAATATAAGTTATAGGGCCAGCACCTACTATGGTACATAACTATATTAACTAAAAATACCGCTACTACAGCCTGTCCTTGCCCTTGCAGGAAGACTGGCGCACTATATAGAACGCCCTAAATTGGGTCCATTGTTTGATTTTATGTTTTTATCACCTGAAACCAATGGAAAAATAGTTTATAAAAAACATTTTACAGTTTCTTTGTGTGTAAATCAGGTATTTTGTAATAAAACCAATCGGAGTGGTTATTCCAAGGCTTAGGTTACACAACTGAAAAGGCCAAGGAAAATACACGTACATCACACTTGTATAAATTTGCCTGTAAAACATTCATACTGGTACGTGGCTTAATTATTAATGTAAGGGGCGCGGAAATTCTATAGTATAAAGCAATAGATAACAAAGTCCATTTAACGAAAATCCATTTAGTGTGGGGTGGAAAAAAAGGTGATTTGTTTGTATAATAAAAACGTTATCGGTATGACAGTGAGAGCCCAAAATGTTCAATATTTTAGGCTTCCTTTCTAATTGGGCCAGAGAGAGGAAAGAATGCATTGTGTTTTCTGTTTGATCCTTTTAAAACATTTATTGTTTACATTTTCTCTAATGTACTAAGCAAAAAAATTGTCGTTACTTTGTTATGTACTAATGTACATAAATTCAAGCAAACATGCTTCTTAAGAATTTGATTTTGTATAAATTGCCGTATTAGCGTGATTTCTAGCACACATTAAGAAACAAAATGATAATATGAAAAATATACGTTTGTTTCATTAAAAATAATGTATGAGGAAAAGATATAAAATCTTAATTTCATATGTCGCAAAAAATCTGTGTAAGCAATAATACAAACCTTTCACATTCGTTCTATAATTTAGTCCACAATATTTAAAAAATTAAAGTCATTGAGGATAGCGTTTAGTAATAAAACAGTATGTTTGTAGATATATGGTGTGTTTAGCCTTGAACATAGAACAGGAGAAAACAGAAAGTGGTTAAAATTAAAACATGTTTTATAGTGATGTTACAACATTCGAATAGTAATGACATACTCTATGTGTTGTTAATTTGAAGTTTACTTTATAATACCTTAGTGATAGGTTTTCCCAAGTTAGGTTTTTAAAACATTTTTCATTTATTTTTCATATCTCGTTAAGTTGGTATTCGTCCCAAGAAAATTGGAAAAGTGCATTTGTTTATAACGATTTCGTCTTTGATCAATTATATTAAAATTGATCAATAAACATTAACTTTATTTTCAACATTTTCGTCAAAATTCACAAATTTAATTTGGTCTCAACCATGGCCCATATCTGAATGTACAAACCAATCTCGTCTTTGGTCATTTTAATTTCAATTATTTCAGTATATTTCGTCTCTTGGTGGTTGTATGTATAGGGCCGTGGCAAAGAGTTAGGCCCATAAAACATCAGCAAAATTTATCATAATCTTACCATTGACATTTTATTTCGTTCTTTCACCTTATTTCTTTCTTCTCCCTATTTTGCCCTCCTTTTTTTTTTTTGCTTTCTTTCACATCATTATATTTCTTTTTTGTATTCATATTTTTATTTCTTTATTATTTGTATTTCCTAATCTTGATTCTGCATTCTTTGTGCTTTGGTATCTAAAACAAAGGAAAAAAAGACAAAAAAAATATGATTAAATTTGCTGATGTTATAGGCCTACCTTTTAGTCATGGCCTAATACATATTGGTACACGAGACAAAAACGCTACTGAGTTGTTTAAAGTGAATTATGCCAAACGACGAAATTGCTTTGTACCTTCTGAGGATGACCCATGGTAACGACGAAATTTTAAATTGGATTAACGAATTGCATGAAAATAAAGTTAATTCATTGATCAAATGCTTAATATAATTGACCAAAGATATTGAGATGAAATGTGCTTTAACAAATGCACATTGCGGTTTCCTGGACAAAAAATAACCTCAACGATGATAGGAAATGTAATGAAGAAAATTTTAAACTAACTGGGAAAAAACCCTATACTATTCATTTTTCAATCGGATCTATTCGGGGATCGTTATCTCACTCACGATTAATTTCGGTTGATACGGTAAAGCCACGTACACACGTAGTTTATAGCAAGTAATTTCAGTGAACGATATTAATTATAATTATTTATACCATCTACTAATACCTAAAAAACCACGTTTATGACAAATCATTTTGATTTGCTTATATGTTAAAATAAACATCAGTGGCGTAACGGACTAGGGGGAAGGGGAGGGGGGGGAGCAAGTTGCCCCTCTGGCTCGAACCAAAGCGGGACTAATATGGGCCAAAATGAGCATTTTATCCATCTTTTTCGGGGAAATTTCAACCATTTCAGTCCCAAAATTTGGGCAAAATTAAAGTAAAGTTGAAATTTCGCGATCTATGCCGCGAATTTGTCCAATTCACACTTATTTGGAGCAATCAACGGGACGATTTACGAATTTGTCCCCTCGGGGGGGGGGGGGGGGGGGGGGGGGGGGGACGACTTGGAAATTTGGCCCTCTCTGGATTGACTGCCTCAGGACGCCACTTACATACAAGTCGAATTCGTATTTGCGCCA
Source organism: Ophioderma brevispina (assembly GCA_023653785.1). Taxonomy (NCBI): domain Eukaryota; kingdom Metazoa; phylum Echinodermata; class Ophiuroidea; order Amphilepidida; family Ophiodermatidae; genus Ophioderma; species Ophioderma brevispina. The sequence goes on from JAMKCH010063256.1 coordinate 110,300, forward strand.
ATAAGAGAAATTACAACTTAAAATTACAAAAGTAAAAAGTGATACTCTTTATGTTGCTCTCTAAATGTTTGGTTGAAAATTACAAATTTCGCATGTTTGTACTAAAGAATAAAGCGTAAATCCTTCATGAGGGATATTATTTAGGGATATTTAACTTAATTTGTACAAACGAAAAAACATTCTGTGATTTCATTCTTTCTAACGACACCCTGATTGTGAAAAATCTTTCATTACACCTGTGACAAGTAAAAGTAGTATACTCTTTATGTGCTCTCTTAAATGTTTGAATTAAAAGGAGAGAACCAAATATCAATTTAAATTTATAGTTAATTTAATTTTAACACTAATATTGGTATCAAAATCATCAAATTTAATTCAATTTGATTCGATGTGTGTCAAAGTTGTACAAATATTGAGTGAGCTCCCGCTGGCCTAATCTGATTTTAAGTGTCTTGGCCAGTGGCGTAGGTTTTACTATTTAAAGGTTTGCAATGAGAGATTTCTTCTTCAATTGTATAATGTTATAATGAAATGAAGGAAAACATTTAAAAAAAAGAGAATAGTTTAGAAGAAAAGACAACGAAAAACAAACAAAAGAAATAAGGACTTCACTTTTTAGTTCAGTCATTAACATATACGGTAAAAATATCGTCAATTTTACAAGTATTTTATGTCAGCAATTCTGCTAACAAATTCCTGTAATAAGTACAGTGACATCTCTAAAAATAAAATAAATCAAAATACTAAAATAGTTTATATTTGGACGAGGTTCCTTACAGAGGAGTGGTGAAGGTGTAGGGAATAATATCACTGGCTAAAAACCACATGTTTAACATGGAGCTATATACAGTTTAATATGAGGACCACCGTCTTCCTCAAAATTACGTCAGCCAAACATTTCACTGAAAATTAAAACACTATTCGCACTGACGAACACATTGAAAAACTTAAGAGGGCTATCCACAAATGTCAACAAAGTTTTTTACGGTGCATATACGGTTTGTTGTAAATATTAGATCAAATTACAGTGTTCTGTTAAATCTACGAGAAAGAGATTGACTGAAAGCTCGTTCTTTTTATGGAATTGAAGAGATCCACATTATTAAAAACAGGTCTGGAGAAAATTTGACATAAAAATTTACAATATTTTCCTTTTTTTCAATACAGTTAATTTTTCATTTGTTTACAGTAGTTTCCTCTTACATAGGCTGCATTTTGGCAGTGTATTTTGCTGTTTAAATAAATTATTTTCATGAAAAAACAAATATCTACCAACGCGGACAAATGTTTCTACCAATTCTTTTTCAGAACCTGCATTTGTACTAGGAAAAAGTTTTACTTCCTAAAATTTCAAAATGAGCGAAATATATAACATGGTAGGAGCTCATAAATTGCGAACGGAGAAGCTATTAGTTTTTTTCACATGAATGCCACAAAACCACGCTATAGAAAAACTACTAGATATAGGAATTCGTGATATGTGTCTGAAAAATACCTTAAATTAAACAAAAAAAGGAAATTGAATGTATTAAAGAAGAAAAGAGTTCTCATAATGAGCATCTTAATTACTATTTTATTTCGATGATATGACCATTTTCTAACTAAAAAAATAAAATTGATTTCCATTCAACATGATGCACAATCACCACGGAATATTCGAGCATTACGGTGTTCTGACATTGCATTACGAACTCACAAGAGGGCGGGGACCAGCGTGTTATCCAAAGGGTGGCTTAAACCTGTTAACTTTTCATCAATCCATGGTCGAATTCCCATGCAGCGCGTTGAATCGGTGATTTGGACTGGCGTTTTGATTTGGGTAACTTTTCTGAACAAATATTATCGCAGGGAGACCGGTTAAAACTTTGAACTGTAAGGCAAATAGCGAGTCATAGTTTTTGAAAATTAGGGTTGCAAGTCCAGATAAACCATTGAATTTACTGTTTTATGGATGGAATCAATGCGAGGTTATTGGTAATTTCTAGAAAAAAATCGATCAGAATTACAGGAAATAAATTATGCAAATTTCGGGACCAAGAGTGATGGATTTGCAAATAAAGGTTATGTCTTTTGAATTTCGTAATTATTTGCTACAAAGTGCAACAAGTTGCATGTTGAAATTTACTTCCGTCTTTAAGTTAGAGCAAGATTTGGTACAAGTACTAAGTGTTTTAAAAATATATGCAAATTTTATGTCTAAATCAGGGCTATTGTTTTAAAAATGGTAAGTGTAAAAACTTGTAAAAAACTTTTGGGGGACTGAAATATTTATCTGTCATTTTTATCCAAAAAAAATCCTATATGTACTAAACTTTCCGGTTCAGTGCATTTTGACTTTGAGATCTGCTCCCCTATAAGCTGAGACAATTATCCCTATGTGGTTTGCATGACATCTAAATGGACCATGAAAAAATTACTGTTTAAAGATAGATTAGGTGTGGTTCACATGCTCCTCAGTTCATGTTGGAGCATATGCACCGATATGGGTGGAATGGCGTAATGTAAATAACATCAAAACAAAAACCCATTCTTTGATGTTGATGTGCAGTAAAAAATATAATTGCAATATGATTTGTGACATACACTACCAGCTATTGTACTTTCACGCATAATCAGTCTGAGGGCATATTATTTGTTTTTCTTGTTACGGAACTGGTAACCAACCCACTGTTCAGTCCTATCGGTAAACACTTCGGTAGCTGCGTGGCCTACTTTTAGGCCTATTGTCTGAGCCACGTGTAAACAACACATGACAATAACGAAGGCGGGGGCATTTAATTGCTTCCCACGGCAATAAAACAGCCGTTGGGAAAAGCGTTATTCATTAGCGCCGCAACATTTGCGAGCCAACTCCTTTTCTGTTCATTTGCGAAAAAGAAATATTTAATAAATTACAGGTTGCGGTCTATAGAGCTCCTGCGCCACAATGATGTAGGTTCAGCATGTCTTAATTTGTAAGCCGTTGCTATGGACTAGTCGGCCATTTGTTATGCCTTTCTATTCAAATTTCACCCCAGATAGAAAACTGGCATTTGTAGCTACCACCCAAGAGCAAGCTCTTTCCACTAAAAGGAATTACATACATTGCAAGTTTGCAATTCATTTGTTAGATGCATTTGGATTCAATAAATAGAATTGTGTTGTGAAATTGTTTATTGTTAACAACTATTTTCAATTATAAAAAGGCTGTGTTTCAGTCAATTTACCAAATGAGGCAAAATCTATTGGATTTATGGCCCTCAAGATTGATTGTCCGAATATTTCAGCAGTTTGTTCATTTCCCATATTGCACTTTATTAAAAGTAATTATTACAGGGCGGTTTGTTGTTGTACATAACGAGCCAGTCTTTGATGAATAGGAGAGAGGCCCAGAAAAGGCTAATTAAAATGCAAGGGTCGTAGAGGGGTCATTCAATGAAAATTATACGATAATAGATGTGAGGTTTTATTGAAATATGTCAGGTTGTTCCTTTGATGGTAAGAATATAGATATGACGAACTATAGCAATTGAATTAGAGCGTCAGGCTTCATGTCCACACAATACAGGGAACATGTGTGGTTGGTATATGGTTGTGAGTGGATTTCCAAATAAGAAACAGGATTTTTGAGTCAAATTGAGATTGCATTAGCATAAGAGGTATTTATGTCAATTTTTCTACAAAAGTATTCATGTTTTGAATTTTATTATTAAAAAGTTGCATTCAGAGATTTCCAAACAGTTTATGCCTCTCTTGTGATTGTTTCGTAATCATTTGAACACGGCAAGCGATTCCAGTCGCTGAACGATCGAAAATTTGTCAAAATTTTGTTTTTTAAAAATTTGTATATTTTCCAAAAATGATCAATTTTCCAGTGAATATTCAGAGAATCAGGCATGAAAAATGCATCCCAACTTAGTCCAAACAAGCTGATATCATTTTAGATGGCTTTCAAATGACCTGCAGCATTTGTGATGCCCATCTTATAAAGCCCACTTGATGTGCTCTATATTATACCAGAATTGGCCTGTGTCGAATTAGGATTAAGTCTCTACGTAGGACCACATAAAAAACTTTATGCCAAAAATTTCAATCAAACACGTAGTGTAATGTTATGAGTATTTCTTTGTATATTCAGTAATGTTGATGCAGACACACACATACTTACACATGCACACACATATGCACACATATACACCACACATTGGTTCCAAAAATACAATCTCCGCCCAAAAGTGTTGGAACACTTTAATAGGCCTTACTTACAAAAAAATGCCCCCCTCTCCCCCTGGAAAATGTTGAATCCTGAAATTTTGTTCTTGCCACCCTACCAAGAAACCCAACATGATTGTGGGGATTGGGAAGGGTGTATGGATAGATAATGCTCCAAGCCTCCCAAACCGAGTTCACATGATTTCCTATATATCTCTCTTTAAGAGAAATACGGCAAATAATCGGGGCAAAAAGAGCAGTCGTGTTCCAACACATTTTGACCGAGATTGTAGGTAGAAAATAACTGCAGTACTACATATCAGATAATTACAATTTATGTCAAAAATGTATCAAATATGAAAATGACATGAAAAGTAATAAAACTACACACAAATCTAATATTAATTACAGGAACAAAAGTTGGTATAAAAATCCAAAAGCAATAACTAAAATTGTGCTAATTATGAAATTTATGGATGGACATGGTTACGATTTGGTTCGAACCACTTATGAGATTTTGGTCTGAAATTATGGTCCAGGAGCATATGGTCCAGAAGCATATGGTCCAGAAGCATATGGTCCAGGAACATAATGTTCCTGGAGCATAATGTTCCTGGAGCATAAATATTCTTAAGTCAAATACTTTCCAGGAGCATATGGCAAATAGGTTCCTGAAGCAGTAGAGAAATATTCTGTCAATATACTACTCCAGGAGCATATTTGTTATATGCTCCTGGAGCATATGCATTCAAATTTGACTTAGAATATTTCTCCAGATTATTTATGCTCCAGAATCCTGGACCATATGTTCTTGGAGCATAATTTTGGGCCAAAATCTCATAAAAATGTTCAAACCACCAGTGTTCATAATGTCCGACAAACACATAGCAAGTTGAGGCATTGTGTACAAGTCGTCACTCATACACATTGCCACAACTGGCTTAGTGTTTTAATAATGAATATTATGTGGTCACATAGAACTGGTTAATTTTGCCGGAAGTCGTGTTCGACTTTGACATGTTCATAATAAAATGGCAAAGTGTTCCTTGCGGTAGAAAAACCCAGGCTTGGTATTTTTGAATTCCATCCAATAAACAAAATAGTAAACCAAATTTAAGAATGCAACTTTATATTATACACTGCTGAAAAACTGTTGTTGGGTTCAGATGTTGAATTATGCTTGAATGTAATTCTTTGATTTTCTGTAATCAAAATATTTCCATTGTTTTTAATCAATGCAAACATAACTTATCAGTGTTTTTTCTTTGTCTTTTCTCTTTCTTCAGGTTTTGGGTTTGTAGTATTTGAAAATGAAGACTCAGTAGAAAAAATATGTGACATGCACTACCATGAACTCAACAATAAGATGGTAAGTCGGAAAATATATGGGAACTAATTAACCCTAACACGTCAGACCGGCAACAACCAACAATCAAGGTACTTCAGTTGCTGAATTCTGCTGGTCGAATATCTAGAGATATTACACTTTTTAGCACTGTTGCGAATTGCTGATCGGACGTTTTCCCCTCAGGACACCCATTGCTGTGCATTGCCAGTGGGCTGCTTTCCCCCTCAGAAGATTGCCGTAAAGGAAATGCTGCCGATTGCCAGTGAGGGGTGTGTATCCCACTATGCACTATCTTCCCAAAGTACTTTCGGGTTCTCCCCAAATGTTGAGTGTATATTGGACCTTCCAAATTTGGCGGATGTGGCAAGGTCAATTTGCAAACCCGGAAGTAAGACCAATAAAAAAGCCATTGTTTTGCATTGCCACTGTGATGTTTCCCCCTCAGGACACCCAAATGCTGCTTATTGCGGGTGGGACTTCAATGCTATTCCGCTGTTCTTTTCGCTGGAGGGAAACATTCCACCGGCAACCCAATGCTCAATTGCACCAATTTGCCGGTGGGACTTCAGGAGACACTTTTGTAGTGTCTTACATTGCCGATGTTCTCCAGAGCGAACTGTGACGTGTTAGGGTTAATAACCAAGAGGGTGAAGATAGAGTGAGGAGAGATCAAGGATGGGAGGGGCTAACCCCTGAATGTTAGTAAAATATTATTGTATTTGTCAGTTGGTCAACTGTTAGCTGAATTCAATACATTCCATACAACTTCCGAATTTATGGCCCCAAAAGGTTTGTTTTCAGGCCTTTGAGTTCCTATTAGGTCTACTTCAAGAGTGGCTACATGCAAACATTTAAGGGTTGTCAATAGGTTGAGTTTAGGGCGTCTTTGATTGCCTATTTTAAACCCATGTGCACTACACCTATGATACTGTCTATCTGATTGGCTCATTACAGGATACAACATGAGATAGCCCTCTGAGTAACCAATCAAAATAGTGCTTCTTTATCTCTGTGTAAACCATATACCACCATTCTTACAATAGCTCTGATTGGCTCATAACATGATATTACCTTCCAAGTGACCAATCAAAATGGCGCTTAGACCCCGGGGCTTAGACGCTGATAGATACGCAGGTTGTGCCCAGAGGGTTAAAAAAACTAAGATGAGCACCAATTAAAAACACATTCCTATATGAGGCATAACTTTATTGCTCCTAATCACATTTTTGTGTAGATTATCACATGAAAACAATAATTTTTTAAAAGTTAAAGTAATATTAGCACATTTTTTTGAAGAGCGCCCCCAATTTTTCCAAAAAATTGAGATTTTTACACCGTTGCATTGGTAACTGGCTAGTAAACTATACGGCTGCTGGAAACGGCCTTCCAATGTGAAATAGCCGGGAAATAGCGCCATGTACGTGTCTACGCTCATCCATTAGTTGTTTTATTGGTTCAGGAAAGTCAAGTTAGTAGTTATCTTCTCCAGGTGGCACTATTTCATCATGGACGGACATAAACATAGCATTTCCAGCTCTGCCGTTAAGTCCATCTGGGATCCCAATTCTATTTACAAAATCGATTATTTTATGATAAATACGCACATCTTAGCATTCTCGTTCGAGGGTATAGTTTCCTAGACAATTACCAACGTAACTGTGCCAAAATATCAACTTTTGAAAATTGGGGCGCTCTTCAAAAAATGTGCCATTATTGCTTTAAGTATTTTTGGAAATTAATATATTTTAAAGTTGAAAAATATAATTCTTTTACACAGGAGGTAAGTATAAAAAAAAATGATTTTTCGTGTGAATGCAAGAAGGTTGTAAGTGCAATAGCTGCCATGTGATACATCTATGTGCTGCCATGTATGAGGATAACTCTCAGTTTATCTTTTCTTGAGTTACTGGCTCTTGAAATGGTTCTGTCACCTGAAGAACCATTGAAAACCATTTCAAGAGCCACTGACCAATGACTTTGCATAAAGTATGCTTGATAGGAATTTCTGACAAATGGCAGCTATTGCACTTGCATCCTTCTTACATTCACACAATAAATTATTAACTGCTATCATTCACGATAAAAATCAGAATAGCACCAAAAATGAAATTGGTACCAGCAAAATTGGGCATTAATAATTTAAACAAAAAGACATAAAAACTAACCATCAGCTTTGGTGCACGACGCTGAGTATTCACCTCCTTGTCAAAATTAGACAACATTTGGACAGTTAATTTTTAGTAAGATTGACCTATTTGAAAATTGCTATTAACAAAAACGAAACCACTGAAAATAACAGCTTATACAGAAGTGTGTCAAGCTGAAGGTGTTTGCATTGATTTTTGTCATTGAACATAAGGTTAACCTGTTGTTAACCTCATATATTAACACCACTAATGACTTCTCTAGTGCATTTGATTGAAAGATTTGAAACTAAAAACAAGCGAAAGTTCATTATTTGTACTTGCCATTGGTAAAGTGATGCAGCTACCATTCGTGGGGGGGGGGGCACTTGTATTCAAAGGTGGATATGATCGTGAACAAGAAAACACGTAAAAAGGTTTCTTTTTTCCAACAGGCAATGTACGCGCGTACATTGATTAGGGTGTCAAAAACAGCAAAATATGGAAAAAGGGTATGTTTTTTCGTAACCCTGAAATTGTGAGGTAAAAAATATTGTAATTTGGAAGTAAAGCAACATGAGCAGAGCCAAAGTTGCTTTGAAAGTAAAGCAACATGAGCAAAGCCAGATAATAAGGGTATATTATCAACACAATGCATTGCTTTCTTGTTTATGGTAGCAAAAATAGACAAAAATGCTTGTTTAGGGTATGTTTTTTAGTCGGTGGAAATACTTGTTTAGGGTGCATTTCGGAAGTCCATGTTCACCCATCATATCCACCTCTGAATACAACTGGCCCCCCGGGCTACCATCATGTGAAGTGGACCAATTTAACGAGGTATATCTGACGACCACATTGGCCGATACAGTCATGGTTGTATCAGTGTAAGTCAACAGAATAAACCGTAACCCTCATCTTATGAGGTCAGAAGAAGAATGAGATTGATCTCCAAGAAACAATGCAGTCACAGCTTAGTGGTATAATTTGCTCCTAAAGCCCATGATATACTTCCAGTCGCAGCGAGCGATTGGCGTGCACAATCCCGGATTCTGACCCAAGATCAAGTGTTACGCATGCTCACGTGCAGAAATCGCTCGCTGGGGACTGGAAGTATATCATGGGCTTAATTCAGTTAAACACATAAAAATACAACTAGTTGAATCGAGTGTTTTGACAGCCAAATATACCTCTCCTGACATGTGCATTGATAAAAATCAATTCACATGTATTTTCAATGAAATATTATTCTTTCAATCAAATGTTTTGTATTGTATTTAATTTTTGCGTAACCTAACATAAAATATGTAACTTTGGTAACCTCTTGGCTGATACACAGATTGATAGTAACTCATGGGTATGTTTAGATATTTTTATTGAATCAATTTCATTGAATCGGGTGAAGTGGAAGGAATCAAAAAAAAAAAAAAAAAAAAGGGGGGGGGGGGGGGGGGGGGGGGGGGGGGGGCACTTGTATTCAAAGGTGGATATGATCGTGAACAAGAAAACACGTAAAAAGGTTTCTTTTTTCCAACAGGCAATGTACGCGCGTACATTGATTAGGGTGTCAAAAACAGCAAAATATGGAAAAAGGGTATGTTTTTTCGTAACCCTGAAATTGTGAGGTAAAAAATATTGTAATTTGGAAGTAAAGCAACAATCCCGGATTCTGACCCAAGATCAAGTGTTACGCATGCTCACATGCAGAAATCGCTCGCTGGGGACTGGAAGTATATCATGGGCTTAATTCAGTTAAACACATAAAAATACAACTAGTTGAATCGAGTGTTTTGACAGCCAAATATACCTCTCCTGACATGTGCATTGATAAAAATCAATTCACATGTATTTTCAATGAAATATTATTCTTTCAATCAAATGTTTTGTATTGTATTTAATTTTTGCGTAACCTAACATAAAATATGTAACTTTGGTAACCTCTTGGCTGATACACAGATTGATAGTAACTCATGGGTATGTTTAGATATTTTTATTGAATCAATTTCATTGAATCGGGTGAAGTGGAAGGAATCCGGCCACCCCCATTTACGGGGACAAAACCGGATTTAAAACTTTGGTTACTACTACTACTACTTACTAATTTCATCTTGAAACAATACATTTTATGTGGTGGCTATACATTGCTCAGTATCTTTCACAAAAATATAATTTTTTTAAATAAAATTGTTTCTTTTTTTCATATTTAAAGATTTGCGTTCTACTAATACACAGTTAAAGTTGGATAAATCTGCCAAGTTTATATAATCCTGTTCAACTTATTGCTATTATTATCAATATTTAACAAAGCTGAGCTTATACGCTAGAGACATTTTGTTTTAACAGTACTACTAAGACCAGCCTAACCGATAACTACCTCTTTGCCTCACTTTATTGTTGTTGTTATTTATGTTGTTATTTGTTGTTGTTATTTATTTTTTATAAGGTTGAATGCAAGAAAGCACAGCCCAAAGAAGTGATGTTGCCGCAACAGGCGGCTCGTAACAGAACGGCTTACATGATGATGGGTATGTTTGTCCTTATCTCTATTATTTTGTCTTCTTGTCTTATCCCGATCTCTTAGGTTGAATGTAAGAAAGCGCAACCAAAAGAGGTGATGCTCCCTCAGAACGCAGCTCGTACGCGGGCGGCAATGTTCCGGGGCCTCTACGGAATGTACGGTAAGTCTCCCCCTCCAGTGCTCACCGACAAAATACTAACACCCATCCTGATTGGACAGGGCAGCAAAAGCAATCTGGTTTTGAGCAATGAGTGAGGGTGTATCATACTGAAAAAAATGTTAGTTTTGACCAATAGGAGGAGGGTGTTTTTGTATTGACAGAGCTGTTAGTGTTTGACTAATGGGAGGAGATTGTTTTGTATTGACAGAGCTGTTAGTTTTTGACTAATGGGAAGAGGATGTTTTATATTGACATTTCTAATGGTAGGAGGGCATTTTGTATTGAAAGACCCTTTGTTTTGACCAATGGGAGAGGGTGTTTTGTGTTGAAAGAACTCTTGGTATTGACCAGTGGGAAAAGCTGTTCTGTTTTTACCAATGATCAAAGGCATTTCATATTTACAAGAACAATCCATTGCTTTCTCATTTGATGAGCATGTTTTAATTTCACAGAATGATTTTGTTTCAGCCAATTGTAAGAGAGATTTGATTTTGCCCAGCAATCTGTTCAGCCATTGAGAAAGAGTGTTTGATGTGACATGTTGGGGAAAGAACCTTATATGGTGTTTTCTTATCAAACATGCTGACATGATTGCACCTTCTGGTTAAAAGAGAAAAAATAATGCAAAGAAACATTGCAGAAAGGTGAAACATGACAAAACCCCCGGAAACCATGATATGAGACCTTGTTCAGAATGCATGTCGAAGCAGTCAATTCATTTCACATTCAAGATCAAAAACATAATGCGTCCCATGAATACTGGCTGAAATTTTAATCAACAGTCCCCTGAAATATGAATATGTGTATGCTTTCTGGATTAATAAAGAAAAATCATTAAACTCACTGACACGAATCCCATTAATTGCGCTTCCTTCGATTAATGATTTCTTTATATTTCCACTACTCACTCTCAAAGTGGCATTATAGTAGGCCTTTCACTAATGGAGATTGTGGGGAATTCCCTTTTTATGGCTTATGTAATAAGTTGTTTCAAATACCCAACTGAAAGGATGGGTAATTTATACACTTGAGATTTAAAGTAAAATTACTACTGTTCAACAAGTTAAAAGGCAACACACATCACTATTTTTGGTTTCAACAGTTTATAACACTACAAATTTTGATTAGGCGTAATGGATCAGAATTTAAAATTTCTAGTTGCAGTGTTTGTCTCTTGACAGAATTTATTTACATATCTAAAATTAGTGCAGTGGAGGGAAAACCAGTTTTAATTCCAAAGCACACGCGAGTCAGAACAAAAAACGGATCGGAACTATTGATGCATTGGTGCTTCGACAATGAGGGAAAGCAAGGATATGGCCCAACACCTCGAAACTTGGGAACTGAGAGAGCGGCCTAGCAGGGGGCTGAAGGCTAATTCAGACCAAAAATAGGCTGGTTTTAATCTTTTTGGCAAAATTCTAATGGGCTTCAGCACCCAAAGCCCCCATCTGGGGTCCGTTCCTTAAACTTGTGCGTAACCCTACGTGTATACTAACTCATGCGTATGTCCTACATAACAGATCTTTTCATACCAGTTACACAGTGCTTTTGATGAATTGGCCCACTCAGGCATGACATAGTATGCACATAGATTTACGACTGAGTTTCGGGAACGGACCCCTGGACATTCCAATGGAAAGTGTACATCTATGCATATGAGAGGGCTCTTCAAATAATAATGACCGAAATACACCAACTACCATGGAAATAAAAACAAGTTTTTTTTGGGGGGGGGGAGGAAAGTTGTGATAAACTTAGATTGCTTTTGTCTGTGTTGGTCCGCAAATTACTTGCACTGGTCACAAACATCACTCAACAATTAAAATCCAGTGGTTTCTTCTTCAAACATATTTTTGAAATCTTATCAACCTATGCATATTTAATCATAACCAATGTTTTAATAAGGCAAGAAAAGAGAGCAATTAGCAAAATGTTCAATGATCTATTGAAATCTGTTGAATCGTTATCTGATGAGATTATGATTGAAATTGGGAGAGCAATTATTGTTTGCAGGTTTTATTTGGCTTAATTTAGTAACCGAGGATTTTTCAAGCACATTCATTTCATTATTGGGGGCTAAAACACAGAATTTTTCCAGTCTAAAGTTTCAACAGATTTTTGCTGATTTAAACTTGCATGACACATAATTATCGAGAGCTTTTTAACCTTATTCAAGTGGTATAACTATCCCATGGCGTAAGCCTCTGTCAGTACAGCTAAAGGTGTTTCTAGAAATTATTCATAGATACACTATCGGAGTAACTGAAAGTAGCCTAGGCCTGTTTGTACTACTACAATTCATTTCATTCATTTAAATATGTGTTTTTAAAAGAAAAGTTATAACTTTGTTTCCTTTGGTGTGATTGGGCCTTGCAAGTGATTTTCTCCAGGGTGGTGGTGTATGTAGTTGGGTCTTCTGAATAAATTCTCTGACTGTGGAGAGCAAAGATTCATTTTTCAGTGGATTTGTCTTCTGTGAAGGTTAATGAACAAATTAAGCGGGGGTGACCCTCATGAAATTGTGTGCGGAATCCAGGAGGGGAGTAAATCCATAATACAGGGGGTCAACAATGAAAAATGCTTGGATTGCTGTAAAAAAGGTAGTGTTTGTCTTGTTACAAGGATTTTAAAAGATATAGTTTTTACTGCCAACAACATATTCTTATGGAGAATTAACACAAAATTTGTCAAAGGTCATCACCAAAGTTTCAATCTTTAATATTGATCTGATTCCTTTAAAAATGACTCAAATTGTACATCTCTTGTCCAAGACTAACAAAACTATTTTTCTAAAATTCAGGGATCGATAGAGGTCAATGGCGTTGACCTTGTTTATCATTTATCTCGATAGTTAGTTAAACCAAAGTTTTAAATCCGGTTTTGTCCCCGTAAACGAGGGTGGCCGGATACACCTCACACTCAGCAATACTGCTGTGTGAGGATTTATTGGAGCAAAAGATAATTGACTGGATACCCTTCCTGATGCCAATCCACAGTTTTTGGCGGTGGGCCTAGCCTTTGGGCAACCACGCCCACCGCTGGATGGCCGCCATTAGCTCTCCAGAGCTGACAACCTTGTATGGTAGGTTTTCTTTTTCATTCTACCAGGGTAACCAGCTACCCTCCTCATCAGATTTCCTTAGAAACCCAATGGGGGTAACGGATTAGCTGCCGACAACTTGTCCCTGGGACAGGTAGTACTGGTTACTAGGATACCAGTAGCAGGCCATCAAAGGAAACCTGACCTGACCTGAATTAAATACAAAAGAGAGTACCAACTACTTTTGTTACAATCCCTGTGGAAGGTTAATAATTAGAATCATTTTAAAAGAAATCAAGGCAATATTACAGATTTTGACCTTTGACGATGACCTGTGAACTTTTTATAAGTTTTTGTGTTATATCTCCACACACCATAAGTTTTGTTACAAACTATGCTTTTTGATCCTTGTATATAATGATGACAGACACTTGGTTACCTTTTTATCGCAATCTATACTTTAAAAAAAAATTAACCATAGTATGGATTCCCATCCCACCCCTCCTGGAATCCACCCACAATTTCATGAGGTGCACCCTCGCTAAATTTGGTTCCATTAAAAACAAATCCACTGAGAAATGAACATTTTTTTGCTTTCGCAAGGTCACAGAAATCATTCCAGATGCCCAACTAATGGTGAAAGGTGTATTGTGAACTTCTTCCTCGCACCTCATTTTCTAGGGGTGAAAGTGCAGTGTTTCATACATACATGATTTTACCAGTGTTGATTGGTGCTGTTTAAATCCACTCATCTGTGGGATCGTGATTGGGGTACCAATTGGGAATAACATGGTGGGAGTGTATATCGTCGGAAAACATGTTTCAAAGGGAACTTGAATTTGACCACCAGACAGTTGACAGAATGATTTAGGTTTATCATCCCCGCCGAACGGTTCGGAACGGGACTATCTTTTACGCATCGCGTAAATGGCGAGTTCGCCTTGTTTCCGTTGTTGAAATATGTTCGACGATTACGCTTCCCCTACACTCCAAGGTGCTACCCCTGCTTGCAAGAATGAGAATTCAAAATGGTGGTTTCTTCTATTCCTTATATTTTTCCTATCTGAGAAGGCTTGATTCTGATTTCAGATATTAATTTAAGAAAAAAATGTATATTAGATTAATTAGAATAGAAGTTGGTTTGTCCCAGTAGCATTAATTATGTAGCATTTAATTACATACTATATTTGAATGAAATGTACTAACAAACAGGCCAAATATAAAATTTTTCTGTTAATCCCAGTAAGTTTGTAAATTTTATTAGCTTGGAGATTAAACGAGTTGTAAATAGCCTAGGTTAGTTTAATTCCATTTGACTATTAATATCTGTTATAAGCTTTAATTGAAAGTGGAAAAGATGCATGTACTATAATCGTGGCGTTTTTAGTAGTCTTGAGGGCGTTTATACAGATCTTAGTCTTTGCATTAACTTTGTGGCATATTTGTGTTAACTATGGCAACATTGTTTTCTATAACTATGACCATAGTATTTTGAAAGAGACTAGAATTTGTATGCCCCAAGGTTCATGTCTCGTTTGAGATGCGGTGTCTCGTTTGAGATGCGGTGTCTCGTTTGAGATGCGGTGTCTCGTTTGAGATGCGGTTTTTTGTCTCGTTTGAGATGCGGTTTCTCGTTTGAGATGCGGTGTCTCGTTTGAGGACCACGCATCTCAAACGAGACACCGCATCTCAAACGAGATGCGGTGTCTCGTTGAGATGCGGTGTCTCGTTTGAGATGCGGTTTCTCGTTTGAGATGCGTGTCTCGTTTGAGATGCGGTGTCTCGTTTGAGATGCGGTGTCTCGTTTGAGATGCGGTGTCGTTTGGGATGCGGTGTCTCGTTTGGGATGCGGTGTCTCGTTTGAGATGCGTGTCTCGTTTGGGATGCGGTGTCTCATTTGAGATGGCATCTCATTTGAGATGTGGATTAAAGTTGGTAGGTATCTAATTTCAGCTAAGAATGTAACTGTTTAATCCAAAGTATCCCTTAACATAGATGTAGGTGATTCCCCATTAATTAGATTGATAAGTTTGTTTCGGTATTTTTTGCAGAGCTTATTTTGCAAAATGATATAGATTGTCAACTGAGAATAGAATAATATGTTTGTTTTCTCTAGAAGTAGCTCTAACTTAATGATTTCAACTATTTCTTGTAAAGAATTCACCTTGATTTTGATATAAAATATGTATTTTAAATATACTCTTGAGAAACAGTTTTAAAAAGTAATGATAGACAAACTAAAACAGAGGGGGAAGGTTTGCTCAAGATGTTTTTACAAAAGCTTCTCGCAGACTTGAATTTGCCGGTTTTGTTTGGATTGAGGCATCACGACATACTTTACTGTGTCCAACCTATGCTGTGTGATTTTAAAGGCCCTCTGAGAGATTTGTTGACCAACCATCTCATCAATATTTTAAGAATTCACTTATTAATTTGGTGTAATACCGTTTTCTTATTTCAAAGAAATCTGTGAAATATATTTGGGTACCAACACTAATTTCACAAAAAAATGCCCTTGGTATAAATAAAATGCTTTAAATGAGACTTTGGATTGGACATTTTGGGGTGAGAATTGGTTGAGCCAAATTGAACAAAATTGAGGTGTTCTTGAAATCTGATAGTGGTCCTTTTAAAACAAGCTTGCTGTGGTATTATTGTGTGATATAGCTTTTAACTTTGCCATTTAGGCGCTTTCATTTCATGTGAATCAAACTCTTCCATTTTCCCTGTTTGTCTTTGTTTCTCTATCATCGTAATAAGATAATTATAAGATTTATCGTAAGTGGATTGCCAAAACAAATTTGTATTTAATAACTTTAATGTGTCTAGCCCCAACACTGCTAACAAACCGCATGGCTTATAAATCCTATCGTACTCTTACTAACTCGTAAAGAAAAACGAAACAAAGACTATCCAATTTTGACCGTCAAGCCGCCATTTTTTTTCAGTTAGTTTAGTCGTATTGTTTCCATGAGGGCGTAATACCTTATCCTAGGCAAGCTGGCGGATTAATGCGTCACCTTCCGTCAGTCGTTGTTTTAACGTCTTCTTTGATTACCTCTCGTCTGTAGGCCTTTCACCTTCATTAGTATCACCTGTGCTTCTGGATACGGTACCCAATCTCAAAGGCAAGTCAGGAATACAAGCCTCACATGGTTTACATTCGTAAATTTTTTTGTTTATTTTTTTATAAAAAAGTAGATGATGAGGCTAGTAGTGTGTCGACAACATGGCCCTTATTTGGCAAAAGGTATCCCATATTAGCACGTCAACAAAATACATCATTTGCAAAGCAGTTACCTTTCGCCCGTAATCCTCACATGGAAAAATGGCGTTACTTGGAAAGGGATTAATAGCAAGATCCCTCTTTTTGCCGTTTCACATGTGATGCTGCGAACAAAGCTCTGGTAAAAGGTGGTATCTTTGCTTGTATTCCTTTACAAGTTAGAAGTTAGGTTTTGTTATTACTTTGATGGTTATGGGCAGAAAGGTTACCATGGCAACATGATGTGTGATGTTGGTCAACTGATTATGAGATTATTTTGGTAAATTGGGGCCAAATGGGTATCCGATATTTTTTTTCTTGGTTTGGACTCTTTCAAGGGTAGGAGGATGTGAGACGGTATGCTCGCAAAAGTATGCTTATTAAATGTTTATAAAAGGATATGTTTGCTGGTTTGCTTCTTTTATTAGCTATTTTACCACATTTTAATGGCTTTGTTACCATTATTTTAGTGGAAGGGGAAAACTTGAAAATCATGTTAGAAGGGGGTTTTGTTAAATTGATTCAAATCTTTCAGGGAATCCAGAAACAAGATCCTATAAAATATCAAATTTAAAATGTGGAATGTTAAAATATGGGCTCATTTTTTTCACAAATTTTACCAAGATTAAATCAACTATTTGAAGACTGCAAGAAATGAAGAAAAAGTCTTTAACTTTTAGGGGGGCACATTTTCTTCAAAAATTGACAAAAATGGGAGATCGGTACCCAATGTCGACACAAGGAACTCTTTTGTTCAACAGCTTCTGTCCTTAGCTTCGTTTATAGTAGTTGTAGTTGTATAATCTTAGTTTGTAGCTTAATATAATAAGACCACCAACAATTATGTAACAATGTTTTTAAAACACCTTTGTAACAATTTGTTAAGTTGTTTTATTAATGCCTTCTCGTATTTTTCTTGTGTGTGCGTGTGTGTTGTATTATTGCATGAAATAAAAATGTTGTGGGTTGCTCCATAGGAATCCTTGTGGTGCATGCAATGGTTAATTTTAATTTATTTTCACCTTAAAAGTTGGATTTTAACAAGAAAAGTATTTTTTGCCTGACTTAAAAAGCATGGTTTGTTTATGATTGTTAAAAGCAACGTTGTATTGTAGTAAAACTACATCCTTGGCTAAAAATCAATTCATGTACCTCCCCAGGATAACAATGGTACAGTCCATAACTCGTATCAATGTTTGGTGAATGATGAAACAGTGTTCCCGTAAGAACTATGTTTTGATCTTTGACCTCTTGCGTTTCGGTAAACATTTAGTAACATCAGTGCTACCATTTCATCGCAGAGACTTGCACGTCTCGGATATTTTGGAATCTTATCTTTTTAACGTAAATATTGTAAGGACTTACATTACTTCACCATATCTTGATATCAAAATAGTAAAGCCAGATTTTATCATCTTTTAAATATACGTATCATAAACAAAACATCTACTTTTGGTGATAAGCGTTTACTAATTCACATTAAATCCCAACTTGCAGTGAGAGAAAAAAATAGTCTGGTGGCTAAAACTAAACACAACAAAACAAGCACTCATCCTGGATTGGAACCGGGGACCTGTCAGCACCGCTTATTGCTTGCTTGCTTTTCTGAAATCCATTTATTTTTTCTCCTCCTTTTTTCCAGACCAAAGTGCTTTGGCAGAATTCTTGCACACTAGACATATCCAAGGTATTTGGCATTCTTTTTATTTTTTCATCACTATCCATCCAAAGCACGGTTCAGTGACACACCTACATCTGTGTACTAAGAAACTTGACCTTGCGGTTTCTGGGGATGAGGTTTTTAGGTGCCAAACCAAAACATTGATGAAGTTCATGAAGTGTTGATATGTTACTCTAGTGTTATCAATAATGGATTTGTGAACTACTGAACATTGAATATTGATGGGTGAAGTAAAGTACATCACTTATACTCTGTCCAGCTCGAAGTACGAAGTAGTGACGCGGGCGTATACATTGCACCGACTTTCAGCGCATGCGTAGGCAACGCACGAGCACACTGCAACTGAAAGGTGTCACTGGGTATACGCACGCGTCGTCACTTCATACTTCAGACAAGACAAAGTATATGTAAGCACAGTATTTTGTCAAAGGCAATTTTTTTGGCAATTTAACATAGTATAACGTTACAAAAAATTAACAGAAAAAGGATTTGTTACCGTGAAGTTCCACGTTAAAATTCAAGTATCTGCAAGATCGTAATGTGAATTTCACAATTGTCATTAAAAATCATGAGAAGTAAACTTTTGTACAAATTTTGTTATACAATGTCTTAATTAAACATTCCTGGTTACCATTAACTCTTCTGGGAGGAAAGAAAGCAAAAACATTTTCTGTACTTCATCAAGGATTTGCTTTGGTCCCCAAAGCTACCCAGGGACCCCATGAGGGTCAAATTCATCATGCACATTTGTACATGGTGTCATTTTCTTGGGTGTTTGGGTTTGCCCAGGCCTAATCCAGATCAGCACCACAATTGAATAAAACTCCAGTCTTCATGGAGGGATATTACTATATTTGGGTTATCACCATATTTGGGCTAATCCAAGAATTAATCTCAATCCACTGAGGTTTGAATGTGGTCAGGATTTTTTTATGCAGGTTTGTATGTGGGTAATTCAAATGGTTATTAAGTTAGTTTTAAGTGATACAAAAGTTAATTAGATCAGCTAGTCTTATTTTGGATATTTCTGAAATGTTTTTCATTTGTTATCAGCAATAACAACCATAAAATGTTCCTGTGAACTTCTTTTGAATCATATCTTTGACCTGTTTTAGGCTTAGTCATTACACATGCATCTTGGTATGTAAAAGTACTATCAGGGATTTCACAAAAGCTGAAAATTTTTAAAACTTGGACTAAACAGTATCTGTGAGCCCACCTTAATTACAGACTGCATCATTCTTGTTTAGTTTTCCTTATTTAGCAAATCACTGATAGTGCCTTCAATCATTAAAAGCACTGATAGTGCCTTTAATGATTGAAAAATTGGACCAAAATATTGTTTAGACAAAACAGATTCATGTAACTTCCTTAAAATGAGCTAGAAATGACAGGAACTCATGGAGAGTATATTGCATTGTACCAAGCTTACAAAATTTTGAGACAGTTCAAGAAGTTAAGTCAGGTTCAGCTTATTGCTCAAATAAATATTATGTGATGAGAATGAACTGTGTGATTAATTTGGAGTTGCCTGCTTGAATAAAGAAAAAATACTTTGCAATATCCTAACCACATTTTATAAGGTTGCCTGTTTTTTAGCTAAATGAGATATACTTTACGTAGAAGCTTTCAAATTAGTAAGATACCTCACGTATGTACTTGTATCCGTAGGATGTTAGGTAGTTTCCATAGTGTAGGATGTTGTTTTAGAATTGTTGCTTTCATTCGTTTGCCCTTAGGTTAGTTTTTTGGGGGGTGTTGTGAACTTAAGGATCCAAATGAAATGGCACCTTATAAAACCTCTTTTTCATGATTTGCATATTTAATTTATAACAAGTGTGTAATTATTGTAGTAAAATTCTAAGTTTTGTTGACCAACCAACAGATTTTGAAGCCAAGTAAGAAAGCTTGTCACTTTTCTTTGCTAGTGACTTGTGTTTTTATTTTAAAGAAAAACTTTTTTGTTTCAAATTTCACCAAACATTGACGTTTGCTTGTCTGGTGTGTGTCCTTATATAACCACCAATTTGCATTATGAAAAAAGAAGCTATTGTCAAGTATATTGTTTGTGATTGCCCCACCCCCCTCGCAGTGTATAATTTGGTCACTTATGAAATAATAAACGAGTTTTCGATTTTTCGTTTTCTCCTTTATAGCAGGATACTCGCCTAACTTCCCATTTGGACGACCGATCCAGGCGGCCTTCCCCATGATGTCCCCGTACTACACAGGTAAGGCCGAACGCTCAACGTACTCGGTTTTGATTGGTTTATTTTGGTTTGGTAGTAATTTGCATAGCCCCTCCCTCTTTTTCCCACTGCACGTCATTTACCGTGTTACCCAGTATAACAAGTCATGGAGATCAAGAAGGAACTGATAGACATTAAACAAGCACCCTCATTCTTCGGCAAGTAAATCCCACAAGTGATGCCCGAAGAGAGTGCCTACTGTTTAACGAGAACACCATAAAAGCACAAAAATATCTTTTAAAAATTATACAACACAATCATGAAAAGTTGAAAATGTACAAAAGTACAGACACTTGGAAATAATATTTTAGTTTAAAATTTATATACTTTCAATATTAATTTTGTGCAAAGCACAGACTCAATTACATTTTAAGTGTGAAATCCTTAGCATTTTAAAAGTTTGTTATGTGGTTGTATTAAATTTCTTTCCAATAAATGAAAAAATTCCAAACAAGCCCTACAGAATACTTCATACTATATCTTTTACACATTGCTTGCCCACATATTAGTAGTATAATAGTAACGCCACTGCCATGAACAGCCATTTTATTCTCAATCCCAAAGAGCTCAGTTCCTTGACCTCCACATACATACACTGAGACAATTGACCCCAATGGTGGTTGGGATTTGTTTCTGTGATCCAGTCCTACTCTTTCAGTATGTATTGTATATGGAGCATTGGAACTTTGTAGTGGGAAATGAGAGTAATTTTGCGGTGTAAATCACAAAGTTCTATCATTTTCATAACGAGCACAGTTGAACTTTCAGTTTTCTGTACATTAATGAATATCACTGAATATTTAATAACCATTTGGCACCAAACCAAGTCCACTTCACCCCCAAATGAAATTATTTATTGGCTGCTGTAAGCTACGGGTGAAAGAGTTAAAGAAACAGTCATTTTCAAATCTCATTCCCTACAAATGAAACCACACATTTCTCTTTATCAGATGGTCTTATTTAAATTTGGGGTTAAAAAGTTTCAGTGAAGTATTTGTGCAGGCTAGTCAGTTGCGAACCATTTCTGGTAATGAGACTATATTGATGATTATAGTTAACTTGCACATACTATTGTGCATCATTTTCTGTTGCATACCAAGGACCTAGGAATGAGACTTTTATAAAAGCATTTTTGGAGTAAAATGCTGGTCAGTTCCTAGAAAACTAATCTGGGGGGGAAACAATAAAATGAAATTTACTTTGAAATTGATAGAACAACTTCTGGTAATGGTAGTGTTAAAAGGTTGCACTTGACAGTGAAAATAAAATTGTCATGAAGTGAATGTGGCTTTGAAATAAATTGATAAAAGTTGAGATTTACAAGTAAGATCTATACAATTTTGAACAATTTTCTCAATGATTAAATTCACTGATTTTATGGTAATTTGACAAAGGATGGTTTTATATAGGACATAGATTTAGATCATTGGGTTTGAGAAAAACGCTGTGGGAGCCAAGAACAGATTAACAGCATTACGCCAGATAAAAATGCCCACAACACACAATTCCACCAGGCTCAGTTCCATAGCATATTCATTAATGTACACAGTACTGAACCGTGCCAAGGGGAACGCTACAATTCAGTGTTTCTAGTCATTGCTAGCTAGCATTTTGTGATTACGAAACAGCACTTTGTTTTCCGCATAATAGCATTATAGCAATTATAATTTCTCCACTAGCTGTATTTTTGCAAAGTTTCTTTCTATAATATTTCTCTTTTAGAATCATAACAGCAAATGCTGAATTCTTTCAGTTTTTATCACCAACTTTTTCTCTGGCAAATTAACGGTGAACACGGAATGCATTGTCAATTGATAGAAATCTATTTTATAGAAGTTTTCTGTTTGCACTGATAATTACTTTCAAATGCATGCCTTTTTCTGGGATCGTTCGGCCCCAATTTAGCAAAAGAACGTATGTGATATTTAGTTGACTAAAAGTATTCTTTCTTTTTAGTGTGGTTTTGTTCGTGATCCTCAAATAAAAAGAACCTGCACCCAACAGTGGAATTAAACTGCTGTTTTTGCCATAGTATTTATACAAATGTGGAGGATGATTTTAGACCAATCCCATAATGCAATGGCTTCGTTTTTTTATTTTACATGTACCTGTGTCAGTACATAGGGATATTAAGTCTGTGTTAAAGGACAACAAGGCATGCTGGGATCATAACAGAAATTACCCTTTCATCCCTGGTAGATTGTGCATGTATAGTTTATAACGCACGAGTCAGTGGCTTTTGAGATGGCTTCCCAAATAACCTGTGGTCATTTGGATAGCCATCTTAAAAACCACTGACCTAAGACTAGGCTTGTTTGGACTCATATGAATGCATTTTTCACGCTGATTCCAAATATAGTATAAAATGCATAATTTTTTTTTGGGGGGAGAGAAAAATCCAACTTTGAGCAACTGTCGTTGCCAACATGGCCCCAGGGGAGTACGGTCTGTGTATACAGACCATGCAAGACATTTTTTGTGGTCTTAAGAGTGGGCACTATGTCTGTTCACATGACCACATTAAGGTACAATTTCCAATAATTAAAATCCTCTCCAAAATTGTTCATGTCTTGAGGAGAACGATTAACATAAACCACAACAAAAGAAAGTGTACTGCTAGTTAACTATGCATCAGATACACCCTTATGCTAAATTAGGGCCATGCTGGCTTTATCATATCACAGTAATCCATCTACAGGGTGACCCTAAAAATAGCAAACCAGTGTCAGTATGTTGTCATGGATTGCTTTTTGGGGGTCACCCTATATAGTACCCCCTGCAACTCTGCCCACTAGGAAAAATTTGATGCATAACATGTTATAAATATTTCCTTTTTTGCATCTATCTCAATTTTTTGGTTAACACTCCATAACCAACTTTTAAAAAATTCTTGCACTTTTCATTGCAAATTTCTACATTCTCATTTTAAATGCTAAGTCCTTCATATCACATTGCAAGAGAGAACGTCAGCCGTGATGATTGTGACTAGGATACTCACGAATCGGTTTGATCAAGGGGTCCAAGTGAATGGATGGACGTGAACTCTACTGCCCTCTACAGATGAGAATTTAGAAGTTTGCAGTTTCTGTTGGGAAAAGACAACTGGCAGTTTGAAACAAAAAATTGCAAATAAAATCAACAGTTGTTGATTTGTTAACATTGTACATTGATTATTTGTCAATACTAAATATTGATGATATTTATTGGCGTGAAAATCGTGTTTGCTGTGAGTGAATGGTGATTGGTTGGCTTGCTACGCTTTTGACAGGTTTTCTTGGTGGCGCTCTTGAGTCCTTACGGTTGCACCTTGACCTTTTATAACTTTCTTTAAAAAAAAGGGGAGGCAAGCATGATGTTTCTTTTGGTATTAGTATATACATCGCATTTAGTATATGTGTGTGTGTGTGTGTGTAAAAAAATCTATTGGAAGTACAAAAATTGGTTAAATCTTGTGGTTAGGCCATAAAGAAACAGTAAAATGTTTTGGATTGAAAGAAATGTCAGCTTGCGTATTGACTTAAAAGTGAGATGGTACTTCTTGGTTGTATGTTAAAAGTTGACATTTATGATTGTGGACATTGATATATTGGTGTGGTTTGTGTGTGTTTTATTTTTTAAATTCAAGTGATGGCTTTTTTCGAATACAGGTAACTTCAGGGTTTTGACTTAGCTGTAATGATTGTATGAAAATGATGCTGCTTTTTACAAATTTGTTTTGTCTTGTTATTGTTTTTTGCAAGGAAACACCAAATTTTAAGGCTTTTCTTCCATTTAGAAAAAGGTGTAATATTGATAAGGCCTAAAAGAATATGTTTGTTTGCCGTAACGGAGGAAAAATATTGGGTTCAGCTGGTCTAAAATGAATACAACATTCTATGGCATAGCAAAGATCTTTTATTATCCCCCCTGGCTTGAAAAGCAGTAGGGGGATTTTGTGATAGCGCACAGTCTGTATGTATGTATGTATTTGTATGTGTGTGTGTTCCAGTTTTGTTTTAGGTTTCGTGTTTCAAGTCTCCTTCGAAAAGTTCAGTCGATTACACCAGACTTGGGGACTAAGGTACAATAGGGGTCCCTTCAGTGTTGTGGAGATGTCAAAGATAATGATAATGGACCAAGGTCAAAGGTAATATGAGGTCATTTTCAGACTCCATTTGCCGGGGGATGATGCAAGTGTACTGTACAGTATTTTTTACTTGTTGTAGTGTTTGTTGTCTGTTTTGATGTAAAAAAAAAATTGTAAATTGAAAATATGGGTCGGCGGCAGCAAGATTTTTTTTTTATTTTGTGCTTAATTTGCATGAAAATGCTTGGGTCATTTTTCGGCAGGTTTTTTAAGGGCGGCCGGGTACGGAAAACAATCAATTTTTGTTTAGTTTATTGTTAACATGTGCATATCTTGAGTAGTATGAAACAAAAGAAATCCAAAATAAGCAGGGTTGTGCAGTGTTCAGGTGTTGATTAAGGATTATCAGCTTATTGATCACATGAATATGACATTATATATTAATTTTCAATTTCAAATGTTTCTTTCTGGCTTTCATTTAAATCTTACCTTTAAAGTGTTTCAGATTGAGGACATACAATTTCAGTGGCGGTTCCATGGGGCTTTTGCCACCCCCACAATTTTTTTCTTGCCCCTAGTTTTCCCCCCGCATAAAGTAAAAAAAATGAGGGATTTTTGGCAAAATTCAGCGATTGGGGCCAAAACATCACAAAATTTTGGGAAAAAACAGCGATTTTGGGCCAAAAATTGGTTAAAAATCTCCAAAGTATTTATACTGTGCCCACTCAGAAGTTCACTTTTGCCCCCACCAAAAAATTTAACTTTCCCCCCCCCCCACATCTCCCCCCCCTTTCCCCCCAGAAAAAGAGGTCTGGGGCCACTGCGAAACTCTGTCTTCCAGAGAACCCAACTATAAAGCTCTAAAATTTTATTTTTTTGTAGTTTTTGAGTATTTGTGGTTATAAATAAAAAAGTTAGTGAGCATGTAAGTTTATTATCATTATGTTATGCTTTTTAAAGCAAGTTGAGATAAGTATATACCCAAATCATGAATATTAATAATAAAAATAATAATCAAATTAGTGGAAAGCATGACAGGATAATAAATAATTGAATTGGCAAGATGTTTGATAGATTATTTCCCATGATAAATAAACATTTTCCTGAATGTTTGTTTCTTGAATTTGCATTTGCTAATTTTGAACAAAGATTTTGGGTTTACTAAATCTCTCAAATGAGTGTTAAAAATTTGTCCTTCACAAAAATATTATGGCCTATGGCAACAAACTTGTTTTTTTCTCTTTTTAGGCTGACAAAGTTTAGAGTAATTAGCAAAAGGATAGGAAGGAATCATTAAGGCCTAGAGGTGGCAGGTATTTTCTATACCCATGTTAACCTGGAGGAGGCATTCACCTCTTAGATTGCCAAATTAAATTCTACTTTGAGAGAGAAGGGAGAGAGTGAATTAACAATAGGTCAGGAATTTTAAATGTGAATGCCACTATGGTGTTCATATTCGAGGTAGAAATTGTTTTGAAAATTTATGTATTTTTTTTATTTTTTTTATTTTTTTTACAAAAATTGGCTTTAAAGGTCTGGTGTATTGATGGAAAGGTGGTGGCCGGGGGGTTGGTAAGAGGCATTGGGAAGAGGAGAGGGGAAGGGGGTGGAAACGAAGGGGTGGTAAGGAGAAGGGGAAATATTTGACTGTATAACTTTGTCCCTTTGGCATGTCATCCTTGAAAGAGCAGTTATTTGACTCAGGAGTTACAGGAGGAGCGGCGGCCTTTCCCGGTACAGGATAGGGTCGCGGAATCTCCGGACGAGGGAGGTCGGCCGGGACGTGCCGGATTCACCGGTTACCAGCCAAACGCAGGAGGTAAATTGCCAAGGAATGCGTTTGTAAACTAGTTTTATTTTTTATTGCTACATACATATATATATATAGCCTGGCTGTTATGAATGATATTCACACCAAAAAACAAAACGAAACCTCACCAGCATATAACGCCCTCTGTGTTAGATTTTGCTAATTCTGTATTAATTAATACACATTACTGCCTGCTGGTACAAATTTGCACTCTAACCGTCCCCTGTGGCAGGCTTTCATGGACTGGAAGCAAAATAATATAACCACTGCTATGGTGATTTAAAGCAATATAGCACTTTTTTGAAGAGCGCCCCCAATTTTCAAAAATTTTGAGGTTTTTGCACAGTGCCAAAGGCAATTGGCTAGGAAACTATACCTGTGAATGGTAAAGTGCAAAATTCTCTGTTTGTCACAAAAGAAAGACTTTTGAAATTAAATTAATTAGTTTTGGGATCCCTGATTCTAATTCAACAGCTGCTGGAAATGTACCTCCAATAAGAAATAGTGCAATGTGCATGTCTATACTCACCGATTAGCTGCTCCGTCAGTTCATGCAAGTCAAGTTAAGGTCATTTCAGGATGTGGAACTATTTCATTATGGACAGACCGAATAGGAACAGAAATTTTGAGTTTCCAGAACCATTGTTAAGTTGGAATCAGAGATGCCCCATTCTAATTTATACAAAGTCTATTCTTTTCTCACAAATAACAATGTTGACCATTGCTGTTTATAGGTATAGTTTAGACCTCTACCAACATAACTCTACAAAACCATACAAATTTTGAAATTTGAGAGTTCTCTAAAAAATGTGCTGTTATTCTTAAAGCAAACTGCTTACAAAAAATTTGGGGCAACCAAAAGTTAATGAAAAGACAAATCTCCGAGGATGATATAACAGTGCTATATTGCATTGCACCGTATTTATGTAACTTGCTTGTTTCGGTACTTCCACTTTTTTCTCTCAAGGGAGGGCGAGATTTTGGGTTTAGATAGGGATGTGTCTCGATGAATCTTAGAGATGACCGAAGTCTAAGCCGGTGTTTAAGTATGGTTTCTGACCAAATATAAGCAAAATGTGTGGTTTTGGATCAAATTCAGACAAAATATTTTAGCAAAATTGTGTATTTGACCAAAATTTATTATCATTAGGTAACAAACTTGGTTTTAAAAAATAACAAAAAAATCCTTACAAATTTTAAAAGGAAACAATTACTATTTACCAAACCAGAAGGCTGAAAATGCCAAGGAAATTAGAGGCACATCCCATGCTCTCATTTGTATTAGATGGCCATGGTCCGATCACTAATAGCCTTGTCCTCAGAACCCCAGATTTTTTTGGAAGTGGTCAACATTTTGGTATTTGGAGAAAGCTACTATTTTTCGCGTTTTTAGCTTTCACATCAAAGCAGATTGAAATATCGATACAAAACTTTACAGATGGGTTTTGGGAAGGCAATTCTATCAAGATGAAAACTTTATATACTTAAATCAGGCCATCCCCCTTTAAGTTCCTCACTAGAACCTTGGGGGTTTGCATTAGCGGTTACAAAAATAATCGGAACAGATTCCCAGCATGGAAAGATGGAGGTGTGTCCTTGTATCTTGCTGAATGGAGACTGTATGAGGTCACATGATCATATGTATAAACCTCAAAAAGCAGAGAATTGTGGGATTAACGCCTTGGGCACTCCCTGCCTATCTGTCGGCATCTAAGCACTATATTGATTGGTTACTTGGAAGCTAATATCATGTAATGAACAAATTAGAGGCACTGTAAGAATGGTGGTATGGTTTATACAGGAATATAGAAGCACTATTTTGATTGGTTACTCAGAGGGCTATCTCATGTTGTGTCCTGAAATGAGCCAATCAGACAGATTGTATTATAGGTGGTAGTGCCCAGGGGTTTAGTTTTGAGCAGGCGGTGGTGGCCAAGCCTCATTCATTGTAGCAACTCGCCTAAAATGTCAAAAGAAATTACAGCAATACTGAGTGCAAACCACAAACCAATCTGGGTGCTTTGATGTGGGTCGGTAATGGGTGTTCCTATGACCCACTTACGACCTCGTCCTTGTTCGCTATTCATACGAAAGAATTCAGAAATAATCCTTCCAGTGGAGTTGATTCTTCAACTCCAACGGTTTTGGAATAAGAAACTATTCCTTGACAACATATAAAAATTCAGAATTTTTCGTCAAGATTTCGCTTTTACGTGTTAAACCAATGGCGACGTTTGAAATTGGGATTTCTTGGCCACCCTCCCCTGGTTTTGAGTGCATCTTTGATCACATATTTTCAGGAAACTAACAAAACTCAGTCATAGCTTGGTAAAAAAATTTGGTCTTGAAATTACTCATCCAGAACTTTTAGTCCATGAAAACCACACTAATTAACACATTTAGTGGTTGAATCAGGCTTGGGCATTTCTAGAGTTTGATCAGTATTTCTCAATTATGATTGTTCAGTTTATCATCGCTTCCATCCTTCCTATGGTGCTGTGTTGAGGTGTTTTTTTTTCAAAAACTGCTGTGCTGAGTGAATTTCATTCTCACCCCATGCATAGATCCATTTTGCTTTGCATTCTGTTAAGCCAATGAACTTTGCACTCAAAGTATCATTTTGTTAAATCTTTTTGAAATGAGATTTTAGCAAGAGATCGTTTCTAGTCCTCATGTGCAGATTTTAGAATGTGTGCAACCATCAGATATAATATTCATGATGCACATTCAGTTTTACGGAGAGCGGGAGAATGATTATTGATGCTGCATGGCACGGTTGGGGAAGTTATCCAAATTGTTTTCTGAACCATGTAAAGATGTTGTATCCATGGTGATACATTTAATTCCTCTGGATCCATGACCTTTCGGTGGTGTCTATGTGTGTAACTAATTCTTGGCACGTTTGTGCAGAAGTGTAAGTTTTGTATCCGTGGGTTCTGGTTGGCTGGTGGTTTTGACTTTATACCATATTGTGTATTTTAAGTAGGTTCAGTTCTGATCTGTTTGAAATTTTGGTCATGGTACGACATTAAATTGAAGTAAAATGTCTGAAAAGACATGTATTTAGGCATTAATGAAGAGAGGGTGTGTGTGTGTGCATGCGTGTGCGCATGTATGTGTATGTATGTGTGTGCGCATACGTGTGTATGTGGTGGGTGGGGTGTGTGTGTAATGCTGATAATTTGATTGAATATTCTCAATTCCCAAGGCACAGTTCGATTACTCTCATTCACCAGTGTATTGAGAAAATACACAACTTGTTTTTTAGTATGATTTATGATACCCAGAACCCGCAAGGTCACTTCATATTCATATAGATAAATACACTGCTTTCTGAACTGTGTCCTCAGCAGAATATTTTATAGCTCATAGTGAAACCTATGAAGAGCAATGCTTTTGAGGGATCTGAGCTATTTTTCCACATGTTGGTATTTTTATAGAGTGTGGTCACTGGTTGGGTTGTCTTGGTGCTTGCTAGAGATCCCTGGTTCAATGCTTGTTAAGGCCAATCACTAGGATTTATAGATACTGCATTCTAGACATATTTGTAAAAGAACTATTAATTGAACTTCAGACTTTGTTTTCCTTGTGGTTCATTTGGACTTGGACAAACCAAAAATGTCCCATCCTTGAAATGTCCCATCCTTGGGAAGGGATGATAAGCTGCTTGCTCATGCACATGGAGAGCCATGTAAATCATCATTAAATTGGTAATAGTGGGGTGTAAACCCAGCTTTCCGTGTCTTGCTGGTACCCCGAGTCTGAACATGGAATGATCTACCCAGGTAAATAAGACAATTATTTTTTTCAAATAAAAATTTCAAACTTTAATAAAGCTAACATTGACTTTGGTATTAAACCATTAACAAATAATGATTCACTTATGGACTTGTATTTGGTTAAATAATTTTGTTTGTTTGGGATCAATAACTTTGACAGTGGTTAGAGTTTGCATGTGTGTGTGGAGAGGATTGGAGCATTTGTGTTCAAGAGCTTGTTGGATTGCATAGAGGAATGATTTGAGTTGATCCAGTTATAAATCATATAGGTGGATGTTTTTGGTGATTAATCAACTAATTAAGATGAGGATCAGAGCTTATTACCATATTGTTTTTATGCTAGTTCATTATTTTTAGGTACTAATTTTTTTAAAAAGTGAGATGGGATTTTTTTTTTGGTCTTTTTTAAAATATTTAGACATTTCATTGCTGAAATAGTTCATTTTTTTCATAGGTGAATGTTTGAGCTATCATAAGCCTTGGTCATACTTAGAGTCTTAGTGATTGTCTGTGTTGCAACAAAGTAGTCAAAATGAGCAATAGCATTTCATCCATAAGTATATAATCCTGCCATATTAGTAACTTATCGGTGCCCAAAACTACACGTTAATGAACTGCATAATGTGTTGCCAAATGGAAATCGGGTAGAACGGGACAAATAACTTAACAGAGCCTTTTTAACAGACCCAAAACCTTCGCAAATTTTGAAGTTTTTGATTGACATCTCGCTGTTAGAGCCATGCACAGTGGCCCTTGCTCTGCAGCTCCTAATAGTCTCATACATCAGGCACAGTTCATAGTACCATACTTTGGCATGTGATCTTATGAACTTGGCACTGTAGTTGAAGTATCTAAAATTGTACACAGGAAACAAAGGGTCACTATATTGCATAAATTGAATGTATATGGCTATTGAACTGTGCCATAGAGTTGAGATTGCGGAGGCTTGTAGTGTGTGCTGACTAACATTCTCGGAACTCTTGCATTTTTTAAGGCCTGTGTGTAGTGATACTAACATAACTATAGCCTGATTATTTCATGTAAAATACCTCCCCTCCTCCAAAAGAAAGACAAAAAGTTCTTGTTTTAAAGCTACTGATGTTCAGTTTGAGCATGCTTCCCCCTCCCATTGTATATATATCATTACGACAAAACATGCTATGCACCTATTTCACTTTATCATGATTCATTATGCAGGCTTGTCTTTTAAAGGTTAAGGCTAGACCTTTGAACTTTGACCTTAACTAGGGCATAGGTTGAAATACATTCCATTGCCACGTTCAAGTAACTACCTTTGTATGTATACATAAATTTTCAAGTTATTTTTACATGTGTCCTTCAGGCTTTTTGTTACCACCATTACTATGATGCCATTTGATCATGACCCTTGACCTTTGAACCATAACCTTTTTTTTGTAAATTTACAAGCATGTATATTGTACTATATAGGATTAGGTTATAAGCATCTGATGAATTCATAGATGCTGTCTGTGCAGTACTTGTTCAGTTCTTTTGCCTGCTCCCTCTGTCATACATACTTGTCAACATTGTCAAGCTGCAAAGCTTCCAAGTGTGTAAGGTTAAGGTGCATGGGATATAGCTTCAATAGATAGTCTCTAGACCAGTAGATATAGATTGTAGAGTGTACCGTAATGACCAGTGGGGCTCAAGGACAGGCAGACATGTAAGTACTATAGCTTCTTGGGAGACTAGCAAACCTACCGTGTGTACAGAGATAGGGATGAAAGCTAGTTGTGAACACAGTCTGGGGGATGTTATCCCAAGTGGTGTCATTTGATTTCTATGGTTTCCAATGAAACAAAAACAAAAGTCAGCAGCTAATAAGCCACTTAGTCTTTATCACAGCCAAGTCAGTTGTCTCTTCTCAACAACTAGTCTTTGCCACAGACTCAAAAATCTCTTCCTGGTGGCAAAGATTGCTTCTTTATTCCCATTAGATTTTTGACCACACAAATGTGTATAATATACTGCCTTTTTACTACTTAACACCAATACCATCATCACTGCTAACAACACCCAAACATTGCTTGGCCGTGCACAACCTATGCTGGCCATTACAGCAGACTCTCTGGTTATCAACCCAGGGTTTACACCATACGGACCAGGCTACATGGTCCCAGGAGCCATGCCGCCAACAGCCGACAGACGCACGGCCGGGGCATTCTCCATTGCTAGCTACCCCGATTATGGCTCAGCCGGACCGGCCCAAGTCCGCGCCCCGACCAGGACGGAAGCTAACGCCATGCCTCAACAGGATTATAACAGGGAACAGTTTCACCAACAGCCACAGCCTACGGCGGGTACGTTGTCATGCAGTCGGTGTTTCTGGAATTTGAATTATTTTTTTTCTTAATTTAATTTTTTCAGCATGTACATCTTTTTTCCCTGTATATTCTTTTGAAAAGACACTGGTCTCATCTTTTATAAACTCTTTATTATAAAATCTAATTTAAAAATGGAATAATACAAGCAAAGGGGGAAAAATTTACAAAGATAAATGTGTTTAACAATGTCAAATTGTGGGGCCAAATTGGTAGCAGATGCATATAATCAGAGCTATCAAAGATGGTAGTAAAGTCAGCCTTGTGACGTGAGAGGTAAGGATGTACCAAGGATTATGGAATAAACTTGGTGCATGGTCAAATAGCCTCTGGTCAATGTAGTGTAGATATGTAGTGTTTCTAGAATATAGTTGATAGTACATGGCATGTCTAAATTGTTACACCCTTACCTGTGGATGTCTGCCCAACTTGTGAAGAACTTCCCCTCTCTTTTTTGTGAAAAACTCTCCTCCCGCCCTTCAAATTATTAACCAAAACAATCACCCAATTTGTTGTTGGTGGCGTTGCATCCACGGCTGACATCAAAATGGTAAAATGATTTGAAATTTTATGTAAATGGCTCGGACAGAAATAGTCCCCCAGCTAATTAACTCTCAACTTCTTAAACCATAAAAATGGCAGTCATTCGGTTGCTAGGGGTAACAGTTTAGACTTTTTTCCCACTGGCAAGCTAATCCACTCACCATGAACCTTTCTCAGGGTTGACATTTACTCATTGCCATCCCTTTAAAAATCATAATGCAGCCAAAAATCATGTCAGCCTTGTTTCCAACTAACACCGGCCCATGTGTAACTTCCTCCAATCAGGCGTAATCAACAGTTATGCACCACAGAGCTATGCGCCGTCACCATCACCAGTGAGTAATCGTGGATTCAACGCCACCAATAGCCCCGGACCAATGGACGTATACGGTACGTCGGGCACACAAGACCAAAGTAGCTTGGGAGGCGGCTTTGTTCAGGCAGCCAGCCCGCAACCATCAAATTTTGGCATCGCGGGACAGGTATGTAGTGTGGTAGTCCGTGTTCATTTTTTTTATTCTTTCCTTACCCTGTTTGCCTCAACCCATTCTGCCCCTCCCATCCCAAGATAATGGAACTGAACAGTACAACAGATATGCTGAGAATGTAGTCAGTGAAATTCATATATTATTGCAATTTTAAATAACATTTTTGTTACCATGGTTACAGTATGCCTACCAAACCTTTCACAGTATTGGAAACTACTGCCTGGCTTTTGTTTATGTAGGCCAGCCGGTGCCCAACATGGAGTAAACAGACAAAATACAATCATACGGAAATGATCCACACACGCATCAAAACCGATACGTTTCCATTTATACCTTCCATCGAGAGCACTTTATTCAATTTCACTTTTCCATTGCTAGCCTAAGTGAAATTGTCACACAAAACGATTCTACACTGTAGGAGATGTATGATGATGACGTTCCCCAAAATTTCTTTACACTTTGTGGCGTGTGCTTCCACGCAGGTCCATTAGTCCATGGTTATCAGTGGCAATGAAGATGGTACTCTTGCTATTCATACTCTCAACCTAGTTACACAGATTTCCCCTTTGCAACAAACCACAGTCCTTTAACATCTTTAAAACTCTGGGGAGGAGACTAATACTGATTAAATCTCTTTCTCAACCTCATTCTGTCCAGTGTTTCCTGTTGTTCAGAGGCCAATTTGTTTGAATGAGAAAGTAAATGTGGAAGAGATTAGATCACCATTTCTCACCCAACCTAGTTCAGCTGTCTTTTCCCATGATGGTGCTACTAAGGTTGGATGTAAAGTGAACTGTTCCGACTCACTCCTGGGAAGGAGATCAACTCCTGGGTGGATGGGTTAATAGAGCTCTTCAAGAAATGAGAAAATTGAGGCATCAGTATTTGCAGTCTATTTTCAAAACAAGGCAAAGGGAATAGTTAACAGTGAAAGAAAATTTTGTTTTGTTTGACTCAGTATTTTTTTCTATTTACCATCATGTATTTTGTGGACTTAAAAACCCTCTGAATGAATATTTTTCTACAGAGTTTTTTCAATGACCTACGTAAACATGCGTAAACACACAAAATGGCTAATTCTTGAATGGAGTGAGGTACTTTGGTTACACTGTTGGTAGAGTCAATTTGTAGGTGGGGGGTCTTGAGGTTCTGAAATAAATGCATTGAAGAATTTTAAAATGAGAATTTTAAGTGATATTGAGGTACTGGGTAAAAAAATGCTCAAAGGCCAACTTAGTTTTGCTTTTTTTAAGAAAGTGGAATTACAGTTAAGCACATTACAACAAATTTTAAAAAAAAAGACTCACAGAACTTTTTTTTGTCTTTTTCTACTCCCTTGCCCAATCAACGACACACTGTACCTTCACGTGGTTGAACTTCGATAAAATTCAGAAGGTAAACAAAAAACTTTCAAAGAAACAAATTTCTGTAGTTTGTTTCCCCTTCTGTTTCCATGCCAACCATACTCCTCATCACCGTCACTAAAATGCAACACATCTTCCCTCTTAAAAAAAAAGTACCTAATTATCGGCTAGTGTGAACCCGCAAATCACCTTCATACATATATATATTTTTTGTCAAGTTGTAGTGGAATGGTTTTGCTTAGCACACGCACTAACCACAAATTTGTTTGTTTTTTTCTAAATTTTTTTGCTCTTGATGCTATCGGCATATTGCTAGCATATGTTGCCATGGTTTCTAGTTTGACACTTGTACATATTATATATTTATATAGCGCCCTCATCATATAGGGAGTGGCATTTTTACTCATTCGCATGTTCATATGGTGGTTTTGTGGTTCTTGTGAGTCATTTTGAGGTAATGGTCTTTTCTTCTTCCCATCCCTTTTTTTCTTATAAAGAAATTTTTCGTCTTGATTTTCTTCTCTGAACTCATTAGTTTGTGTATATTTGTTTCCAGGGGCCAGCCTTGATAGCTTCAACGGCATACCCCAACGTCAACGGGTTTATTCACCACTGAGTACATCACAAAGTATGCAGTATATGTAAGGTATGATGAATGTTGGGTACATCTATGCCCCTGTCCCTGCTCTGTTTGGTCTGTATCTATAGTCTTTTCACTTCAAAGTGGAACATGACCTTTTGTAAAGTACATTACATTAACGCTTGAGACATACCAGGTCAAATTCAATAATGAGATAAAATAGCGCATTTTGCGACAACTTGGACCATCCCTTGTGACAAAATGTATAGATAAACCCTTGTTATCCTACAGGCGACTATGGTCGCCAGGAAATCAATATTTTGTCGGTTTGGATTACAGAAACTTCAAATTTGCGCTTTTTCATGACCATATTTGGAATTAGCATAAAAAAGCATTCAAATGAGTCCAAACAAGCCTAGTCTTAGGACAGTGGTTTGTGAGATAACTTTGCAATGACCATCTCAAAACCTTATGCGATGGTAAAAAATAAGGGTCCTGTTCACTGCTATATTGAATGGACTATGGTGCATGAACCACATAAATAGTATTCTTATTCAGTGGGTGGGTTTAGTAAGCAAACATGCAAATATCATTGGTTGTTGCCTATCTAATATGAGACGATATTAGATAGTGCGTCATCGCGCAAGTATTTATGTGCGCGTGTGTAAGGTTACGCACTGTACGCAGCTAGTACAGGTTGGTTCATTTTTGACAGTGGGGGAATATTTTTGAATTTTTAACTAACATTATTGACAGAAAAAATATTTTCGGTGATTAAAACAACCTAAACTAAATAAGAATAATGAGAATAAAAGAGTAATTTGTTGTTTACCTATGCTAATATTTTGTCCATATTGATGGGGCATGGGGGGGGGGGGACGGCCAATGTTTTTAGTAGTGGATGCCAGCGCAGCTGGTATCCACTACGATATCTAATATGACACGTTATTAGATAGGCAAAACAACAAATCCCATGTTTTATTCTCTAAATCAGGAAACCTATCAATTTTAAGAAAGGACTATTTGTGCAGTGATCAAATCGATACCAAAAGTGAAGGCTCCCCTGCACTCATATGGTGACTCTTGAGATGAGGGCACTATTGCTTCATGCTTGTGAATACAAGCAGTGGCGGCCAAGAAAATCCAAAAATTTAGATGTTGTCATTGGTTTTTTTAACATGGAACCTGCTATTTCCCCAAAGTACCATACTGACCTGATTATAGTCCCATGCTCGAGTAAAATCCCAGCCCTAAATTTTAGGAAAATTTCAGAAAATTCTAAAGATCCGTTTATTATCCCATGCAAAAAGTTGGCCTACACTGACTGCAAAAGTCGGAAACCTATTTCTTCAAACAACAAACCTTTTAGCCTTGATTCAAATGATGCATTTTCCAATACGAAATTCCATATTTAAATCTTAAATTCCTCTCACAGAATGTTTTCTAATGACGTCTGGAACCATTAAAGTTTGAAAAACATAACATTAAGAGTCGAACACGGAAAGTGTCAGAGATTCAGCATAATACACTCTTTCTGGTTCAACCTTCAAGGCTTTCTAATTCCCTCAGACTTGATTTCTACAATATTTTTTCACTCTTTTTTTCCCTATTTTCAGTGTAAAAAATACATGTACATAAAAATTATTAAGTTTCATAAATTCATTAAGAAAAGTTTTTAGTGGATTTGTTTTCTGAAACGAAAATAATATTTTGAACAAGGTCATGTGTAGGTTCAAAGGGCACCTAATGGCATGGCCAAATCAATATGGCTGCTGCCAATACACTGGTGGCAAATTGGTTCAGTTTTTGTGACTATTTTGTTTTGTTTTTTGCTAAAAAATCACTAAAGTTACATTATAGTCATTAATGCATGGTTAGTTACATGACAAAAGATGAATCTACTTCAGAATAAGGGTGGAAACTATGTACTATTGAAAAACGGCATTTTTTCAACATTCTGAGTCTTCAAAATTCGGAAGTCATGAAGTGGCTGTATAGTGTGTGTGGCGAGTAGGCCAAGACATTTTCGACTCCGGTTTCAGGCAAGATTCAGGCATTATCCCACCGCCAAATTTCAAGGTATTTTCAGCTTTAAAAAGGGTTGGACTATACTCGGGGCAGTAGAGTAATATTTTCTTATTCCAAAAACGTCATTAGAGGTCAACTTGTACAGAGAGTGAAAGAAAGGTGGATCGCAAAAGCAGGCGATCCTTGTTCTAAAATTGCCTTATATTTCATAAGTGTTGTAAATTTTCAGGAGTGATTTTGCATGACTTGTAGACATACAAATGGTATCTTTTCTTAACCATTTTTTTATCAACTCTTTTTACCCAGGTAGGCTATGTTGGAACTATTTCAATGCAGCTCATCAACCACAGTTACCATGACAACAAAAGAAGCGGCAGAGTCGTCGATAAGACTTGTCAAATGCCAATAAGAGGGAAGCTAAGAAACTGTCAGCAGATAAGGGGGGGTATAGAAACCGGCAGTCCATCTCCAGGACAACCAACTGACATGGATACCTCATGTTCCAACAGAGCCCGTCTCGCATCACTATGTTACTAAATGGCCAAAGTGAGCGTAATGTGGAAGATTTTTATCGCTTGAAAAGGGGGAAAAAGTGCGGAGCTGTAGCTCAAGACTTAAAAAGAGTGTCTCACACTCGCTATTATTTAATTGCGTAACTTTATTCATGGCTTTATTCGTTAAAACGCTACCATGTAACATGAACTCTGTGACATGAACTACCCTTGCTGTTTTTTATCTTGTATATCTTAGGTGGTAATCGTGTAGCTTTTTTGTTGAAATCTTAACAAATATGAAGTGAGTAGTCGGTAGCCGTAGCAACAGTGTAGTGTTTCTAGATGCACAGCACGTAGAGCGTATTGTGGTGAGGATTCTAAAGTAATCGTAGGTAATCTTCGTAATTTAAGACACATACAGTAGTTTAATTATTATTGTTATTATTATTATTATTATATTATGAAGAGCTACACTGTGGCTGCTTTGTTATATTTTTCTTTTTAAGTTGTAATAAATATATTTTGGGCGACTCAAAATTTGTAAGTATGCTTTTTTTTGTGTTTTTTTTTTTTTTTGGACGGAAGTTTTCCAGTGCCAATTTAATTCCAAAGAAATGATAAGATTGTTTTGGCTATTAGGGATATGTTAATTCAGCTGTTTTTTTTTTTTTTTCTTCTTTTATTGAAATCATTTTTTGGCTTTAGTAGCAATATATCAACTCTTGTTACGGTGTGGCTATGTAGTATAGGCTGCTAACACCAAAGCATACGGTTGTGTCACAAATTATTTTTTTGTGAATAATCTGTTATTTGAAACAAAGTGCCATATTATTTTCATTAATTCTTTTCTCACTTGTGTTGCTGTGATTTGCAAATTTGTGGACTCCCACAAACCCACAGTAGCTCTAGGTAATCTAAAGTTAACTCACTGAAATTTATGACTCATTTGAGTTAACAGACTCAAAGTAAAGGCATGTATGTATTAGTACAAAAATGGGCCTCAATTACATATTCATCAGGTCCTCTAAATCAATATCACTATTGAGTTGACAACATTGAGTTTAACTCTATTGATTTGTAACTCAAGAGATTGACTTGTAACTTGTGAGTTTTTGACTCGTAACTCATGAGTTTTTAATTGTCTTGAGCTTTTGCAAGTGTAAGAGTAAAAACCTCTTGAGTCTGTAAATGTATTTAAGTTGGCAACTCTGAGTCTGTAACTCTATTTGAGTTAGCAACCAACTCTGAGTTAACAACTCTGCTGAGTTTTTGTATAAAAGTGACTATTTGTGCAGTGATCATATCGATACCAAATCGGTTACCCTTTGGACAGTTTTGTAACTTTGTGGTTTTTTTATATACTTAACCAATTATAAGAATATAAAGCAAGTCGCCAGACTTTCTCAAGCTAAATTATGGAGCATTTTGGAAACTCGCATCTAAATCATATCCAAGAATTAACATGTATGCATTGTATTAAATATAATTTCAAAATGAACTGACGATACAGTTGTGTAAAAATCCATCAAATTGGTACAAATTGTTTCACTAGATTAAAAAAAATTTCAAGCATAACTCAATGATTATTGAAAATTTGTTCCATAATTTTGCTGGGAAATTCTGCCCGGCGTTTTCCCCCAAAATTTCTCGTGTAGCCCCTTGCAAGCAAGATATATTTAAATGAAATTCTAACTATTTGCACATTTTTGTGAGCAACAGTATATAATTGCTTATGTTAAGTAGGAGAAAGTTTTTTAAATGCACTTGTGTATAGATGCGAGGCCATTTGTTTATACAAAAGTTAACTTAAAATGTAAAGATCAGTATAAAATTTTTATCTCTTTTGAAAACGAGTTTGAAATGGCATCACTAAAGCAAAACTCTCATTCCCAGGGGCAACTCTTCACCTTACTGTGTGAGTATGATCTCTTTACTTGAGGAGGGGATTATTGTTAATACCTTAATATCTGTGGGGAAAATTGGGGGGTGTACAAGTGTATGGGTTACATAGAACTTTGCACCTGGGAATGAGGAGGATCTTAGTGCGTGTTTTTGTTTCTAGTGTTTTGGCAGTCGTTCTTGTATCATCATGCTAACGCTGTGGCAGCTGCTATAATTGCATTTTGATAGAAAGAACACCCTACCATTGTACCTCATACCTATTATAAAATGTTGAAATCCAGTCAGCAATACAATAGACTTTGCCAAATATTTTTGTTGTAGTTCAGCATGGGGCGTACCACTTTGCAAACGAGGGGTGGTGGTTCTCATGCGGCACTTAACTAGCACAATATTCTTGTTTGTGGGTCCTTACCGTGTGGGGGGGGGTGTATATAGCTTTTTGTAAGGACGCACATTCAGGTATGCTCACTCTGCACCTTGCACCATGTCATTTGTTGTACATCCCATCATGCACTTGTGATAGGGTCAAAGGTCGTTGCTATGCTGCATAATATATTTTTTTCTTGATTGGTTTCCACTGGCACAAATTGCACATTTTGCACAAAATTTTGCACAAGAAAGACACTGCATTGCACTTGGTTGGTGGATACTAAGAAATAATAGTTATGAACTTTTTTAACGTCGTTGAAAGAAAAAAAATATTCGCTCAACTTTGATTTACATGTAGCATAACAGTGAGGTACCAACAATAACAGTGGTCCAAGATGTTCCTATACCTTCCGTTATGCCCAAGTGAAAATTGACATAATTTACATAACAGGCAGGTATGCGTAGACATACACTACTTTTTACCATGTGCCAGTTTGTGTCCTACAGAGCCTGTGTTATGTAATATGTGTACATAAGAACTGATAACAAGCCTTCACAACTGAGAAGAACAATGCATTATCGGAATCGGAGAAGGTTAACATTTCCAGCCAAGATGACTGCACGGATATTTGGAATGAGGTTGCTAA
This sequence comes from Ophioderma brevispina, assembly GCA_023653785.1. Classification (NCBI taxonomy): domain Eukaryota; kingdom Metazoa; phylum Echinodermata; class Ophiuroidea; order Amphilepidida; family Ophiodermatidae; genus Ophioderma; species Ophioderma brevispina. The sequence goes on from JAMKCH010063256.1 coordinate 151,287, forward strand.
ATCCGATTCAGGTAGTGCATTATTCTCGCTCCCTCTCTTTCTCGCTCTCCTGGTGTTGGACGGTGGTTTTACATGCACACGGACAGACACGCAAACACGATTAAAGCAGCTGGCTTTTCTCATGCAATTTATCATCACTACCGTACTATATACTACACTAGTACTCACTTGACACACTGTGAATTACCATATTCTCAACTTTCAAGTCATCTGTCCTCCTAACTGTGTAACAGAGAACTTTGTATTTAGGTATTATGTTGAACCTCATACCCACACAGGTGTTTACACTGTATGTGTGTGTGCAGGCTGTAGAACTGTGCCTGAAAGTTGAGGCTGTTTGAATTTCGCAGTGACACTGATGTGACTTCCATTCGGGCTTGTAAATACCATCTTCTAGGTGGTTCAATATCCTGTGGTAGTGTTTTCGTTTTAAGATTGTCGTGTATGTAGGATAACATTTTTGGTGTGTAAATAATATGGTTTGTTAGCTCGCCTTGAAATAGCAGCTGCTAAGGCCAAAATTTCTGTTTGCCCTTAACACCTCTTACCACCCCCCTTGAAAGAAATGGAATTGCCCCAAACCTGATCAATATGAACAGTATGTAAGGTCAGCGTTTAAAATTGCAACCTATTTCATTATGCAGCAGGGGGGGTGTAGTTAGATATAGCAAGACTTGTTTGTCTGTGATATATCTAACCACTCCCTCCTTATGAAATGGAATTGCCCTAAACCCTCACTGAAACGAAGAGGATGTTAAGGTTGGCAAGGCAAATTTCTGTCAATTCCATTTTGTTATAGGGGTTGGTGAGACTGAAAGATGTGAAATTCCACCATTGTCAAGCTGCAGTACAAAAGATTAAGATATTTACACCTTTTTTCCGAAATAAAAATTAAACTGGGCTCGAAGACCTATCCTATGACATGTAGCCAGTACCATGCTTTGGTACCCATATTGAAATACCCCTTTTTGTGCAAGCAAGTGTTTATATGTGAATAAACAATCATTATTATATTGACCCTAGCACTCATTATGCAATTTTAACAATTAGCAAAATGCCCTATATTAAATAGTTTTATGAAGGTAATGAATAGTAGGATAAACAAACAAAAAAAATGAACGCACACTTAACTGCCTTTTATTAATCCAAACATTGTATAGGTAATGAATTAAATTCCAGACATTTTTTGATGTAATCGTCGAAACTAGTCGTGTGTGATGGCCTGTTTGAAATCGGACGCACTATAATTTTCCCTGTAAAGACAGTCGTAGAACAGCCGTAACATGTTAGAAGGGTTGATCTTATATTTAGCTCACCAACAATACATTTGTGAAACTTATACCAATGATAATCTCATGGGGGGAAAAGGACATCATTTGCAAAAAAAGACAAAGGTGTAAACATGTTTTGCTAGAATTTAAAATGTAGTGTTATGCATAATACGGTACAGAGGGGTGTTTAGTTTGTAATTCCCTTTAAAAAAAGGGGGTTAAATCAAACCATGGAATAAAAGCACTTGTATTGTTAATAAACTAAATATAAGATGGCAATTTTACCATAATAGGCCTGTGTAGAAACCTCTAAGAATTAGACCCTTTATTAAGAAAAAAAAATGTAACAGAACTCAGAAATGAAACTTGGGCCGCATTCATACGGAAGAAAGTCATCTGATCATGATCCATGATTAGTTAATTGCAATTAAGATGAGCAGAACGGGTTCGCAATTGTTTCAGCGCTCATATTGTGAACTACTCTTTCTGGGACGTCATGCTTGTTGTTCATCACTTGGGTGCAGAACAAAGGCACACTGTAGTGATTGTTTGAATTTAATCAAACAAAGTCAACATTCGCACATGTTTGTGTGACTAGTCTCAATCGAAAGGTGGCTCCAATCTAGGTTTGGCGGTTTTTGATTAGGTTTGAATTAAGAGCTGCACTCTTCAATTCGGTCTTATTTAAAATTAAACACAATCTGATCATGTTCAAGAAGATTTTTTACTAGTATGAATGGGGTCTTAGAACTTAGAACACTGTTGTATATTGGAAGTTTACTGTGAAAAGTAATATTTTTGATATGTGTGTGTGATACGCTGTCATTGAATCATGATCATAAGGAACAATGACGACTTGTTTGACAGAATTCAACGTTTTTATTATGTTATTACTTAGGACATGTCTTTGTGGCTCAAAAGTTAGATTGGTACAAGCTCACTGGTGTTCTCAATTCTTTGAGGGCAAAGTTCCCTAAACTATGTACCATGCAAATTAGGGTCTAAGTTTGTGAAACCTTGCCTGGGGGAATGAGGCACTGAGAGTTTTGTTGGGAATATACCAGACTGATCTTCCATACCTCAATCTCAAAATTTGGAGGTTGGTCGGCCATTTTTTGTAAAGTGGAAATTTTTGCACGCTTTACATTTCACACTTTTTGGGAGTGAAAGATACTTTCTCAAATTGATGTGGAGGGAATTTTCTGTTTTCCAAAATGTATGGGAAGACTTTTTCACCAAAAAGACGAACACTTAAAGGTGCTAAAGGAAAAGCTCATTCAAAAATTTGTCAAAGTATTATCAGTCCCAAAAAGTGGGGAAGATAATGGTGTAGAAATTTCTATGTTTACAGCAATTGAAAATCCAACTAGCCAAATTAAATTGTTGATGTAACCATGGTTACTCAGTTAAAATCATCCAACTCAGTGAAGTGTTTCGATATCATATTTGCAAGAATGTATGATGGAACCTTCAATGTGAATTTATATGAAAGTGCCAACTTTTACGACATCATAAAGAGAAATATATATATAAAAAACTATTATGCACGTACAACTTTGTGAGTTTTCATAAGAAAATTACTTCTACTACGAGAATTCTTTACTAATTGACCAGATTTTAGATGATAATTACAGAACAGAATATGTTAGCTTTTGTACTAAATAAGAATGGTAGATTTCAGGTTGGGACTGGAAAGAGACTAAAAGTATGAGTAGACTTAAAGGCAGAAAAGAAAGATTAAAATCATGTGTGCTCAATTGAAGTCTAGATAATGGATGGAATTTGTGCCAATTTTTCTGAAAAAAAATATTAAAAAAAGAACTTGCATGGGGCCACTTGAATACTCCCCTCACTATCAACCAAAGATGATCTCATCCCCATGAATGTGAAGCTCATTGCCATAGCATTTTTATATAACTTGGAGAACTTAGTCTTCTGACACTTGGGCTGTTTCCCACTTTTTAGATTTCAAAGTGCTCCATGTCCTCTTGTGACAGTGTAGGGAATCACTGAACTTTACCTCCTTGGGGATGATGTTGTCATTGGTCTATAGTGCCTATATGAAGATTATTGTAAGAATTTATTGCTAGGCCTTGAAATCAAGATGATGTTTCCGCTCTCAAGTGAGTGCCATGACGTTGGAAAGAATGGAAAGCTGCTTCGTGAGATAGAGCAACTTTTGTTAATCATGTGCAAGAAAAAAAATGGATAATCGTTAGTATCTGTAGAAGGTCTATTGTAACAATAGTATTTATTGGGAATGATAAGAGGATATTTATATGAAAGCGATGGTTGGAAGCAATGCATGTTAATAGCAATCTCATTCTAAGGGCACGGTTCGGTAACAGATATAGTATGTACCGAAGGTAGTTGAGGCTGGTGATGAGGTTATCGTTAATAACCCAAACTGGAACGTTTGTTTTGTCGATGATATCCGAATCTTTCTGGTTTATATATATAATATAAATATACGGAATTGTGTTCTTTGGATGAGCTTGTTGAAGATCTCGGTGTATGTGTGTAGAACTTGGCACTGACTCGGGAGTGTATGACATATCTGCTTTGGGCCTTAAAAGTGTAGTACTGAATATTCTATATGTACTCAATAGGAGAAAATTTGAAAAAAAAAATATTAAAAAAAAAAAAAACTTGAAACACAATCAGGGACTGCTTATGGATGCATTCGTATCGCTATTTTTCCATTTTCTGCGTGTAAATGCTGACTATCATAAATAACTTTTTGTAAACAAAACTTCTCCCTTCCAATGTTTGGTTGTAGCTCTCTGGTACTGGTAATTATATAAGTATGTTATCGTTATGTAGAATGTGGAATTACGGAATTAAAAAAAATCAATGTCGTTTTTAGCTAGAATAGATTTATATAAGTAGATATATTTCATAGTCTTATTGTGTAGCCAAAATAGGTGACGGGTATACAGTTTTAGCTTGTAGATTTGTATGACTTTGAAGCGTAGAATAAAGAGCTATACAAAACTCTTTCCCCCGTTAATGTACAGTGATAATACTACTAGGTAAACAAAAGACATGCACCATATCGTATTGTTTGGGGTTGATGAGATCCATATGAAAAAAAAATTCTCCATAGAGGTGTATGTAGTTGATACGACAACAACTTTGTTTATATGTTAGGGTATACATGGTCAAAATAGTCTATTTATGATATGTGTTATTTTTTATACAATGTGTACAACTTTTGGAAGCTGTCTCTTCCAGAAACAAAACAAACAGGATAAGGTCAAAGGTTGTACATATTATAAGTTTTGACTGTAACTTGATTTATTAGCCTAAGGGTAGGAAGTCGCATTACGCTTGTTATATATACGGGGCAAGTAAAATTAAAAAGCGAAAACCCCAAAGAAAGAAATATGTATAAAACAATGTAGCACCAAAGTGAATTGCGAATTAGAAGTCCAATTATTAAACTACTTAAGTGAGGAAATTATTTCAATTACTTTACCCGTTAAAATTTTACCACTCTTTTAATAAACTGACCATAAATCAGTTTAATCTTAAATGTCATTTATTTTGTATTCTGAATATTTGCAACAAAAAACAAAATGATATATCTAGTAACCTGCTTCTGCGACAACATGATAAGGATCACTACTTTTTCACTGAAAAATAGATTAATAAATGGGTTTCCAATTTATAATTAATATTGGTGCTTCATATTTTTTTTTAAATATGAAATATATTTCTTTGTTTTTGGCTTCTTCATTTTTAGACTTGCCTTGTACTGCATTTTCCCCCCGACTAGAACTGAAGCAAAGAGGGTGCTCTTGAAGGTGCGGTCCTGGCCTGTGGAATATTTTGTAGTAGGCACGTACCTTCAAAAGTCAAACGATCACATAGTTCCACCCCTCTATGACTCCATCTTGTGGAAGACTGGATTGTATTTAAGACTGGAAAGCTTGTTTAGATTCTTTTGGTCGTAGGAAATCAAAGGTTTTTTCTTTCCGTAGATGTAGGTTGGATGTTTGCTTTCCTTTTATAAAAGGATAGCAATTGGGTAATCGGTGTTTCTATCCCGCTTCATAATGTGACGTGTGAAATCGCTCAACGATTGCGAATGAGAGCATGATGACTGCGTTGATTACGCAGCGGGATTTGAAACCCGATTGCCTGTATTAAAGCTAGTCTTTGGGACCATTGGCTGTTATGAGTGAAATCACGATCCTGTGCCCTACTACTGTGCCTTAGATCGTATTACCTCATACTGCTCAACAAAATAAACCTTCGTGAAACTTTCAAAACACTGCCCAAAATTTCCAGAAAACGATTGTTTTGCTTCTCGAAACCCAGGTGCATTAACAAACAAATGTTGGGACATCCGCTCTGGTATTATTAAACAGTTGGTCGTATCAACCGCATTGTACTAAAGTTGAAATGTATTAAAGAAATTCAGCTATTTAACCAAATTGCAGGAGAGTGCCGGCGACCCGATTGACATTTCCTATACTTGGTGGGGTCCTTTGTATAGAACCGTATATGTACAAAACATAGCAACATTTAGGCTCATTATAGCAATTCTGATAGTCTTTGCATTTGCACATGCAATATGTAACAAATAATGGTGCTTTTATAACAATCCACATGTCGTTTGGTGTTTTCTTTGTTTTTTAAGACGTACACTCACACCATTGATGTCCGTGAATTAATCCACGATAGATTTAAAAGAAGGGATTATTTTTCAGGAGACTAGATTGACCTCACTCATAGTATTACCAGATTTCCACCAAGTATAGGAACTTGACATATGGACCTCATGTGTAATTTGGACTGACATTAAGTGTACTACACGAAAACATAAGCCCCAGTTCTCGGCACCTCAAAGTTATCCTTGTTTTGAAAACTGTGGCACATTTTAAGAAAAAATGACGGGTATATACCTTTTTGTACGGAATGACTTAGCTAGATGTAGATCTATGAACAAACAGAAAAAAAATTGTCATGAAAAAAAATTGTCATGAAAAAAAATAAGTGTGATGGACATTTACCTGATGGTTGTTTTTAAGAGATGAAAATTGATAAATTAATTTTATCTTTACCTGTACATAACATTCACCGAGAAAAAAGAAGTTTACCACTTGTTTACATGTACAGTCCCGAATATGGATTATAACGGGCAAAATTATTTTTTACAATGGAGCAGAGCAGCACATAACGTAACCATAGCAACCGTATGAGTAGACCAGAATACTAAAGAGTTTACAGAAGTAATTTTAGAGTTTGATTTTTTTTTAAAAGTAGGTTGGAGTTTTTTCTTTCTTTTTGGATTGGTTTTTCATTTCAATATTGTGATTTCTAAATGATAACTGTTTTGTAAAAACTTGATAAATCCATTATCATCACCCAGTTGGTATTGTATTGATATGGTCAAATACACCGGTGATGAATCTGAATTTTGCAGAGTATACAATATCATTTAAGAATTTCAAAGCAACTTCCTTAAGTCATTTGCCTTACTTTAAAAACAAATACTGAATGTTTCAGTTTTTAGCAGCATTTTTTATTTCCTTGTGCTTCTAGTAATCACATCTTACTGTGTATTTTTTACAAAATGACTTAAGATTGTTGTAGATGCATCCAGAGTTTAACTACCGATGTTGACAGATCGTCATGATGTGAGTGCAAGATGGTCATAAGTGCAATAGCTGTCATTTGTCAGAAGTTCTCATCAAACGAAATATTATGCCAAGTCTTTGGTCAGTGGCTCTTGAAGTGGTTCTTCAGGTGACACAGTCAACTAAAGAACCATTTCAAGGGCCACTTAAGGAAAAATAAATTTAAAGTCATCCTATTAGAAGGCAGCACACGATTGTATCACATGGCAGCTATTGCACTTACGACCTTCTTGCACTCGCATGACGAGATATGCTCATATTGTGTATCATTATGAAACCCGATGATAGCAAACGCAAATGATACAACTAGATTTCCGTGTGTGTGTGTTATGAATCAGCAAAGCAAGGGGGAGTAAGTGGTGTCCGGTTAATTTTCCCAACAAGTGTGAATTCCAACCCTATAATCCCACAAGCAAATGGCTTAGCAGAATGGGTAGTACAGTAACTCTCAGTAGTTAAATTCTGTGATGTGTGATTATATACAAGAAACTATATTCTGCACTAAACCCATGCTTCTAAGACAACGGAGCGCTATGTACAGTGTATACATTTTCTTTTATAAAAAAATTACCTGAAGAGAGTAAAAATATCCACAGACTGTAAAGGAAATGGGGTTCTATTCTATTTTGACCTTACAAATGTCATAGGCATCCAAATGATAGTAATAAGCTTTATATAGACACTGAAGTTGATTTTAAATAATCAGTCGTAAATATATTATCATGTTATACCTAGTAATTCTATTATTTCCCAGTAGTAACTTATTTGAGTGAATCATGACATATTTTTTCTGAGTAATGGCTGTACAGTATTATATCAGCAAAATTGATGTTATTTTGTAAAAATTTTCCTGGTAACCTTGGCAACCGTCAAAATCGGATAAATATTGTTAATTCTGGATGGCATTTTGTGTGTGACTTCGTTTAACAAAAATAGTTCACAAATCAATATTTGGAGCTCTAATTAACATACATTTATTGTCCTCGCTTTGTATGGGACTGGTGTTTTTGATATTCTTAAAACGTAGATGATATCTCGGCCAGAAATATTCAAATTTTTGGTAATTTTTTGCAATTTCTTCAGATTATATCCAGTGCACGGTAATTTTGTGCCTGTATGAATTTTCACAATATTTGCAATTTTCACAAAATTTCATTTTCCAAATTAGACAATTTTAATGTGGTATTTTGCTATCGCTGCATAATGATAATCAAGTTTCGCTGTTTTTTGCCACTTTCAATAAGTTGGTATAATGTTGGCTGTTTTAATATTCCAATTTTGCACTGCGTATTGCTGTATGCCAACTCACGGGAGCTTTATCCCAGAGGGTAGGGGATATACAAAACTGAAATTAATTTATGCGCACATTTTCTCAGTCTAGTCTTTAATTCTTGTAATGGCTGAAAAATGTTATATATAATATTATTCTGTATAAGGCAAATTTGCATGAAATTGAGCAAGCTGTTTTTTTGTTTATTACAGGAAAAATAGAAATTCTGATCACCATGGTTTATCCAGTAATATTTTTAAAAACTTGAGCAAGGCTCTAGATGGGAGATCTTATTTAATAAAATCCTTGACAGGGCTCTCATTAAGTGCTGTATCTAGAAATCCATCAATATGCTGAAGATTACAAAAAGTGGCCAATGAAATGGCTCAAGAAAAATATTACTATACTATATGAGACTTTGGGCAACCTTTTTGCTCCTATGTTATGAAATGGCATCTATGATGTAAGAATGTTGGATGTAGCATTCAATAGCTCCAAAGATTTTCTAGTAGCATGTCAAATTGTGAACTGGACATGCAATGGTAGGCATAGCTGAAATTTGATAACAGATAGGGAGAAAAAAGGGTCTCCAAAAGTCTCCCCATCCCGTTGCCCATGGTGCAATTTTAAGAGGACCAAGATTACATGTGATTATAACGAGTTAGACATATTATCAGCTACATTCCCCGTTATTTTCTGGACGGGCGAAAGTGATCACAGACACAATACTAATATACGTTGCTGTACATGTTTTGGGATTATGATTATAATGATAATAAAAAAAAGCAATTCTGTTGATTTTTTTATGATTGATTTTATTCATAAAAATGGGTTTGCAGATTTTGCTGTCAGGAGGTATGCATTTCTGATGAAAAAAAATATATATTTGCTTTTTTCCACTTTGTAATGATTAAATGTGTACAGATTTCTTGTGATTTGACAATTTTTAAAAATGACGGCAGCTCGCTTGTGAGTTGCTCTATCTGCAGGATTGTTTTGTGTTGAAAATATGTGTAGTCAATTATTAAGTTATGAACACAATTGCTAATATTACTCAGAATACTAGATATACGTAACAGAGAAAGACCAAAGCCATATTATTATCAATCTCTTTGTTTGGGTTGTTCTGTAATATTCTAATCACTACTGTACTTTTTAGGAGTGAAGCACCAAAGTGCCGTATCAGAGTTGGGGCCTAGTCTATGATGCGTATAATATTATAAAAATTAAATTCAACCAAGTTGGAATGTGAATATTTTGGATGAATTTGAGGACTAAATGAGAAGTGTTCGTAATTAGAACCGCCCAACAGGGAATTTACGTGTAACGGTTTTCGGAATGGCCGCACAAGCAAATACCACATTGTACATGTTTAATTATACCAGGTGTGTGTTGTGGCGGAGTCTGTAAACAGGTTCGGTATTTTCCCTTGTCTGGAACAATGATATGTCTGTTGGACAAAGCAGTGGTGTTCCTCAGATAAGAGGAATCTACCACATGGCTTCTCGGAGCATCAACTCTGATACATGGCAATGCGTAGTCGTATGCATCTCAACTAGTAATTATGACTTATTTTTCTCTTTCATTTTTAATTTTGTAGTTTTTATCACAGCAGAAGGCCGGTAAAGATTTGTGAGCTCCCAATAAAATGTTTGACTTCTGTACAGAATAAACAAAAACTTGAAATTGTATTGTCCATGTGTCTGCTTCTCTTATCTGTTTATGTAGTAACATGTTCTAGAAATAAAAACGCTAAAGGACATCGCCAGATAAAGAATGACAGGACGTCCTCTATAGTTTTCATGAGAACAGATGAACTTGAAATGTTCTGCATTTTAAAGGGCCATGTTCAAAGTTTCCGGTTTTCAAAAAATCCCACTTTACATAAATTCCCTAAAAGTCGGTTTTATGTAAAATTATAATACAGGCTTCAATGGGTAATTGAAATTTCCAAAGAGCATGCCCCTGAAGTTTGTCAGAATGTTCTCATTTTGTGTCGCCTGAACGAATGTTCATGGAGGCACATACTAGTCCAAATTTCTGTGTGTCCGTCCGTATGTCCGTCCGTATGACTCGGTTAACCTTTTCAAAATGCTCTCCAGGCTAAACGCTATCCCCGATTACTTCAAACTTGATAGGTTGATTTAGAGCGAGGTGCCGCAATTATGTTAGCTTTGGCGATTATTTGCAATTCATGATTTTAATTAAGCTGAGTTGCAGATTTTTCAGACAGTTCGGTTAATCTTTTTTGGAAATGTCTCCAGGCTAGACGCTATCCCCGATTTACCTCAAACTCGATCTAGGTTGATAGAGCCCAAGGTGGCCACCATATTATGTGTAGCGTTTGGATGCATTATTTGCATATTCATGAATTTCATGAGTATTTGCATATTTTTCAGACATTTCGAGTTAACCTTTTTGAAATGCTTCTGCTGGCTAAACGCTAATCCTGATTTACTTCACATTGGTGAGGGGAGATAGAGTTGAGGTTGCCAGAATATTATGTGTAGCTTTGACGCATATTTGAATATAATGAATATTAGCTTATATTGGCCCGTCAAACTGAAACCCTTCCCGCAAGGATTGTGTGCAGTTATTGGAGTACGTAAAGGTATAATGATTGTCACTTGGTTGGAAGGAAGTGGGTTAAAGGAGTTCTGATCTGAATTGATGTGGGGGCATATTTCCGACCCAAAGACATATTCACAAAATGAGGATAATTAATTCATCGGGATATGCAAAAATTCCTTCACTGCACCAAAAAACCCATTATGTCTGCATCTTCTTTGCCATTTGAACGTTCCTGATGCATGCAGCTTGGGTATGCAAATGAGCTAATAAATATGCGTAATTACTGAATTTCTAAAATGATACATCGGATATGTGAAATTCCTTGCTACATGAAAAACTACTATACCATAACTTGTGTGTGGGAATCATATGGAGGGGGCAGGGGGGGAGGGTGGGGTGTGGGAGGGCGAAGGGTGGCTGGTTTGGCGATGGGGGAAGTGGTGTGGATGTTGGGGAAGAGGGACAGGGTGGCGTGGTGTGGCTGACGGTGGGGTAAGTCGGGGAGGGGTGGTGGGTGCGTCGGGAGGGGGTGGGTGATGTGCGTCGGTGGGGTCGGCGTGGTGTGCATGGCGGTAGGTGCGTCGGGGAAGGGTGGGGTTGGCGGGAGGGGAGGGTGACCTCATGGACCTTGTGACCTTGTAACTTGTGTGAGACCTGGGTGATTCTTGTGACCTGGGTGACTTCAGGTGACCTTGATGACCTCATGTGACCTTCGATGACCTCATGTGACCTTTGGCCCATTCACAAATCGGTTAATGTTATGTGACATGGTGACCTTGGTGACTTCTGATCTTGGTGACTTAATGTGACATTTGTGATCCCATGGAACCCTGGGGACCTCATGTGAACCTTGATGACCTATGTGACATTGGTGCATCATTCACTGTGGCCCACACAAATTGGGTGCCGGGGGGTTAGGGTCAGGGGGGGATGCGACGGCGGTGGGTGTCAGGAGGGGGTGAGGGTGCGTAGGGGGGAGGTGCGCGGGGGGTGGGTGGGGTGGGGGTGGGTGTGAACCCTCATGTGACCTAGGGACTTTATGTTTGAACTTTGTGACCCCATGTGACCTGTTGAACACTTCTCTCCAGGGCATTTGTTCTCCTTTCTAATCATTCATTTGCAAACGTCATCATAAGAAAGTGATCGCGCAAAAACAGGCGACACTATTGGTTCGAGAACGCCTGGTTACTTGATACACATGTATTTTGGGGATAAAAATCGCTTGCGTACGTGATAATATTCTAACACCAACTCAAAATGATGGTGAAATATAACTATGATGAGTATAGGGGCCTCCTATCCGTATCCAAGTGATGAAAGGTTTGAAAACGGAAGTGGGATTTTGCGAGAGCACGCTTGTCTGTAATGAATGTGCGTATTCCAGTGGGGTTAGGTTTTTGTTGTATGTATGTGTGTGAGTGTGTAAAAAAAAAACCAGTTAGGTTAGGTTTTTTAGGTCTTCAAGAAAAGTCCGTTAACTAGATTGGGGTTATGGTGTGTACTTGGGCTCCTTCGTATGTGGATGTCCCCCAAAGGTCATGGACCAAGGTCAAAGGTCATCTGGGGTCATGTTCCATATGACAGGGGATCACACAAGTTGATGTATTGTCACTGGTACAATCCAAAAGAAATGTTGAGTTGGCCTTGATCGCCCATCATGACTAACAGCTTGTGACTGCAATAATTTCTATGACCATTACAAGAGCATACAGTCTTGTTGAGATGGCATGCAAACAAAAGAGTTGGTCACCATATGGCCTTAGGTCTTCCAGGCCTTCTCTTACCTTCCAGAATCATGCATGAGATTTCTGTAAGCAGTCTTGAAGCCTCTGCAACCAGGACCAAAACAGATAGATTGTTTTAATCAGTTGACATTTCTCCTTATACTAGTGGACTTCAAACTCATCACATCCTCTATGACAGCTATGGATGTCAATAAACAGAAGGAGTGAGATGAGTTACCAGTCTGATGTGACGTCGCTATAGTGGCGTGTTTGGAATGCAAAATTGTCGACAACCCCCCAGGCGGTAGAACACAAAATGCAAAATTCTATTCAAAAAAATAATTATAAATTTAAAAAAATCATGGTTGTGGTCAGTAAAATTGGTGTCAGGGGTGTTTGAGGGTAAAAACAATGTTTTTGGACTAAAAATGAGAAAAATTCATGGTGTTATTCTATCAAGCTCTCCCATTTGTTATAGATTCCACTTTCTACAATATGTTTTGTTAGCAAAAAAAGACTTTTTTACCAAAAATCACCCTTACTATCCATTAGAACTCTTAATGCAATGTATAAAAACATATATACGAAACAAAAAAGATGACAAAAAATAAAATGTACTTTCAAAAAGTTTAAAAAATAATCAGTTTGCTTCATGTAAGAGCCCTAAATGGATTTTTGCCCAGAATCATTATCCACTAATCTCTCATTACGCATCATTTTTTTTCTCACATGTATTTATTTAAATTAAAATTGGTGGGTTGTTTGATCTATAGAAGGGAGGGCAACTTGGAAAGTAGAGCACTTTTTTAAAGCTATGCCACTCCGTTACTAGCATAGTGGAGAATTTCGCTGATTATATCGTCGTGGTCCGACATAGTGGTCGAATCTGATTTTTTGGTCAATTGATTTTAATAGTTATTCTGGTTGCATTTTTGTAGCTCGTTAGTTGTACCCAAAAATAAAGTGAAACAAATCTCCTAACCAAATAGCCGCAGTCGATAACCGCTTTTTCTGAAAACGGGTTGTCCACAAACATCGAATACGATTCGATAGCTTTGTTTCCCGCTAAATATCTCAAAGCACACAGATAAATTGTAACGATACGTATTCGCTGACAAAGATTGCTACTTCAGTGATCAAAATCGATAATAGTCTAATCAAGATTAACCCTCGTCGACTGAAGGGGGGGGGGGGGTTTACCACCCCCCCCCTTCAGGTTTTTTCCCCGGCTTGCTTAAACCCCCTTTTTTTTTGGGGCCAAATTGTTTAATGTAATTGTCATTGACATTTTTTGCCGCTAATTTTCATCAAAAACAAACATCGTACGTGTCAATAGTAGATACAGGGTGATTCCCAAAGTGATGGATAGGGGAAGGGGTGGCAACCCCCCTTCGGAAGAGAATTACCAACATGACTAACACAACACAGGAACATCACGATACTGGAATTTGGTACCAAAGATAGCTATGGTCCTCCTCTGTCCCTTGATACCAAAATGATTCCACAACATGGCTATCATTACGTCACAATGACGTCCATAAGTTCGCAGTCAGCAAATTGTCATTTCCATAGATACACACACAGTGAAAAATTTCAATTTTTTCGCCACAAAGGTTAGGAAAATCAGTTTTTCAGGCGGCTTTTTACTCTACTTGATGGAAATGATGAGTTTTATATAATGAGAGCATTTTTAGGCTATAATAAGGTGTTTGAAGTCGCTTTTACTATTAAAATTGCGAAAAAATCAATTTTCCACCATATATTCAGTATTGTCGACTTTCCTCAACATATGAAGTCATTGTGACGTAATAATGGTACGTATTTTGGCTACCAATGGAAAGAACATCTCTACGCTATCATTGGACCAAAATTTACAGGAACGGGGTGTTCAGTAACGAAAATCGCGGGGGGGGGGTCGGGAACCAACCACCCCTTCGGCAATTTTGTGACAAAAAAATGGCTCAGGTAGGACGAGGGTTAAGGCAAAATCGGTGAAATTACTTTCTATATTCATGGCGGATTGGTCATGTTATTTCACATGTTTAATTTTTGTGTTTTAATTATGTTACTTTCTACGTATTGAAACATACGAGTTGGCGTCGTGAAAAAGAATTATTCAAGTTTTGTAGTTTTAACAGTTGTACAAAATACACCAAATTTAAATTTTTTGGGGGGGAGGGATATTGAATTAAACCCTAGTAGTACCAAAGGGGAGGAGTACCACCCCAGGTAAACTTTCCTCGGTGCGCAAAAGACGTTTTTAAAAACTAAAATTTCGTTAAGTCTTCCATATAATATTTCACATTACCCTTGCCTAATTTTGCGAAAACAAAATGTTGAGGTAGCACCATCACCGGGGTTAGCGTTTTTCGAAAGTCGGATTGGTGGTAGTGGTTCTACTCCCTCTACTATACCATTATTGAAAAGCCAGCTTTGAGGGTCAGTTTACTGCCCATTATTCTGCAATAATGAGCCGCTAAGCCTAATGCATTTTCTTATCATTATTTTCATTAATTCAGCTTAAAGAAGATAACATTAAATAGGCAACATATTAACTTAAAACCTATACAAACAAACAAAATCAATCAAGTTTTTTTTAGTTAATAGAATAGAAATGTGTAGTTATCATCTATGGACTCATAATTTGTCTCCTAGGGCGGGAAAAAAATAAAATATAATGGGTGCCATTATTTAGTTTTTTCCGACTCGAGGACATATTCGCCTTATAAAAGGATACTGCCTTTACCTTTAGTTATTAGTTCATTTCTGTTAAACATTGTGCACTGTATGGCTCTTAAAAATTATCTATTGTTAAAAACTATGTCATTTTCCAGATCAATTTGCGGCCAAAATTCCTAGTTCATTTATGAAATCAACATCTACCTTTTTTATGCAAAAATTTCAGTTTTTCATTTTATTACTCTGAGATGTGTGTCGGTGGAAATGTTCCACTTTTGCCAAATTGTGAACTTTGAAGTATTGTGACGCCATACTAGGTTATGGTGGAAGCAGTAGAAAACGGTTGACCAATGCTATCAAAACGGGATACCAACATCGACTTATATATTGCTTTAAATACTGAAATTCTCGGGGTGTTACACCCCACCCCTTAGTGAAACCGTGTTACAAAAATAGACTTGTAAACATATTGCGAAAGTGTGATTTTCTGATGTTAACTTTGATATTCGCAAACTAAAGATTACTAATATATACATCTTTAAAAAAAAGCGCCTTTCAGGAACACATAGATATTTATTTGGGAATGGTGTTGTATTAGCGTTTGTGCCTTCTAAATTGTTTAGATTATGTTAGATTTAGAGTCTATTACCCCATGTTTTAGTTAATTGTAATTCGTTTCAAGTAAGCCGGTACATTACTTTAAAAGATAAGAACTATATATATGTAATAGAAATTAAGAAAACGAGAGAAATAAGACCAACTTGTATCCTCCAAAAGATTTTGGAGTTGTGAAATATTCCAGTTACATTTTAAATATTTTCTGAGCTCAATTTCTTGACACAGTTCTAGCAATAGTGTGTGTTCAAAACATGATACGATTGATTAATTTTTATATAACATGCACTACAAGTTTGTGTTCCTTATACGTATTAATCTGAAATTTAGGTTTTTTCTGCAAAAATGATTAAAACCAATATTGGCGACTAATTAAAGATATAATTTAAGGAGCAAATTTGTAAGAGGTTGTAAATTTCCGAATGTCGTGGTTCATTGTGTCAGTCTGCACTATATTTTACAACGAAACGATAATGCACTAGTGAATGGTTTCACACTTTAACCGCTTAAGGAAGTCGTTTGTATACAAAATTTGCATGGT
Source organism: Ophioderma brevispina (assembly GCA_023653785.1). Classification (NCBI taxonomy): domain Eukaryota; kingdom Metazoa; phylum Echinodermata; class Ophiuroidea; order Amphilepidida; family Ophiodermatidae; genus Ophioderma; species Ophioderma brevispina. The sequence continues at coordinate 167,603 of JAMKCH010063256.1, forward strand.
TTGTTGAAACATAAACACAATGCAATAGACACGCATATGTCGTCGTCTTCACATCATAAGAATCGTCATCGTCGTCGTTGTAGTCGTCGTTGTCTCTCTCACATCATCATCATCATGATCATCATCATCATCATCATTCATCATCATCATTCATCATCCTCATCATCGATCAGTAGCATCATTGTCGTCGTCAAGCTAGATGTTTCCTTATTTCATAGTTTATTTGCCACCATCATCACCCCACCATCGTTTATTCTATCATCGTGGCATCATCGTCATCATCCTAACCCTTAGCTTAGTAAAGCTCACCATAACCAACATCCTTAGAAATCAACGGGTTTCCTGCAGTCGAAAATACTTATTCGACTCCTTAGAGCACACGATCAAACATTTGTGGGTTTTGGACAACAAAATCGAACCACATTCAGTGCCCATTTTGAAAATAAGAAATCAGTGTGTTTTTCTTGGTATTTACTACTTCGTCATTAGTAAGCCATTCATGTCTTTAACATACACCACTTTCCATAACCATTGCCTTTTATTTCATTTAATTACACGCATTAAAAGTAACCAAACTTTCAACGCCGTTTTCTCAGAACTAGCATTTATGCTTATTTCACCTAATCGACCCACGACGATATTACCATATACAATTTCTTTTTAAATTGCACAAAATTGAAAATTCGCATCAATATATGTCCATTCCAGATAAACCTTTTCAACTTTAGACGAACCTAGAGATTTTTAAAGTGACTGTGGGATCCATCATAAAAGTTTCAGCATAGAAAGAGTGCAGATTTTGCTGATAAAAGCAATGTACCTATGGTCATCCTTAGCCTGTTTAAACATTCTGGATATCTTGCGCAAACTAGGCCGATTGACACCAGGTTTCGCGGTTCCTTTGATTGACATGAATGATGACCCCCTGACGACCTTGTCATGACCTTTAAAATTTCCGGCATCAGAGGGTCGTCGAGTGCCAAATTGGTGTAAACACGTATTATTCAATACGGATAATCACAATCTCATCATAGTGCGCAGTTCCAACTCCCCTAGAAAACGTTTTCTACACAATTTGGCACCTCGCCAGTGGTGTCAATATATGACTACCTGCCACCAAGTTTCAGTCTGATACATCACAGTTTTACTCATTTTGGACCTCTCCGTTGACCTTGAATGACCCTGATGACCTTGTCGTGACCTTTAAATTTTTGGCATCAACACTCACCCCTCCCTCCACAATTTTCATGTCCATACCCATAGTTTTACCCCATGTGACCTCCTTTGACCTGATTACCCTGATGACCTTTGATCCACTAACCATACAACCTCGGTCTTCATGACGTCAAGGGCACCCACCCACCAAGTTTCGGGAACGTGGGACTCTCGGTCTCCTAGAAATATACGCGGGTCACACAGACAGACAGACAGACCGACACTGTAATTACTAGGTAGATTGGAATAACTAATGCTTGCCTGTGACCATTCAAAGACATTGTTCTGAATTGGACTTGAACTCAAGCTTTACACTTTCACAAAAACTCATGAAAAGTAAAGGAAACGTAAAAAAAAAACGTTGGGTGGCCGCGCACATTTTTAAATTTATAACCTTTTAATTTTGGAACTATTTTAAAGGTCCATGGCCGATCGTTAATAATTCCTCGTTTCCAGAACCTCGAATCCCGGAAGTGGTCCATATTTTGGTGATATATGAGAAAGCGAACAATTTAAATCATTAGGGCCTAAAGATGTTTTGGTTTGGATGTTTATCCGGGGGCCACTTGTATTCAAAGGTGGATCTGATGCGTGCACAAGAAAACGCGTTAAAAAGGTCCTCTTTTGGCAAACAGCGAGGGTACGCGCGTACATGATTAGGGTTTTAAACAGCAAATATGGAAAAAAAGGTAGTTTTTTTTTCGTAACCACCCCGAAATTGTGATGTACGCGAGATTCAAATCAATCAAACTTATTGCAATTTGGAAGTAAGCAACCGAAGCAACCGGATAATAAGTTATATCACACATGCATTCTTACTTTTTTTAAGGTAGCAAACTGACAATAATATTTTTTCATGGTAGAAACAGACACAAAATGCTTGTTTAGGTATGTTTTTAGTCGATGGAAATACGTGTTAGGGTGCATTGCGGAGTCCATGTTCACGCATCATCTGCCACCTTTGAATACACCCTGCCCCCCCCCACCCCGGGGGAGGTTCTGAGCACAAACGTGGGCCATTTTCGCGACCAATATTAATTTTACAGGTACTCTATAGGATTAACAAATCAGTTCTTACTTCTTAACATCAAAATGAATGAAATCCTGGTGCAAAACTTTACAGATGGGGTTTTGGGGTTAAGGTCCTCAAATCAGACCAAACACTTTATAGTTTAAATTGAGCCATCACCTTAAATTAACCACATTCTCTTTTAATTTTATGAACTGGATAGTTAGATTTTTTAGACAGAATGCCGGGTATCGAATTTAATTAAAGAATAGTGATCCCAATTGATATTTTAACTTATCATATGGTGTGATTTGAGGTGTTTCTAAGGGAACTCCTTCATATTTTTTTTAATTTAAAAAAAATAAATAAACATTTTGCATTTAAGTTTTTGGGCTACCAACCTCACCCCCTTCGGTTTCCCCAGGGCGGACTGGCGTGGGGGCGATTCGCCGTGTTGCCGCCCGGCCGCTTCGTTTCAGGGCCGCTTTGGGGAAGAAAGGAAAAAAATAGGAAAAAAGAGTGAAAACATAAAAGGGGGAGGGAATTCTGACTGGAGTAAAAAATGTATCAAAACCAGTACCTTTTGAAATTGATCTTTGTTCTAGAGTACCAATTTTTCAAAGAAAAAGACATACTTTTAGAATAAAGGTTCATGAATATCCTGACCATTTAATTGACTTTGTTATGTAATAACTTACTGCAACTTGGACATAGGAACAGGTGCAAATGTATAAACCGAAGGCACTCAACATGCTAAAACCGACAGCTTCCGGAGCTTCGGCCCCCTGGCCCCTCCCCCCCATGTGAAAAGTAAAGATCATTTGCTTCATTATAAAAAGATCCCTGAGAGGTTTCTCCGTAAGCACTCAAACATACTAACCCCGACTGCTTCCTGGACTTCCGCCCCTGGACAGGTCAGTAGAGTTCTCTGCTTCGAGAAATGGTATAACTGAGACTTCTCCGAATGCACTCAAACATGATAAAACTCAAGAGCTTCCAAGGGCTTTGCCCCCTGGATCCCACCCGCCAAAGGGCAAGGGGAGTGTAGATCATTTATTCATCTGCTATCTGCTTATATAATGAGATAATATAAAGCTCTCCGAAGTCATTCAAACATACTTAAACCCGGAGCTTCCGGGTTCCGAACCTGGGACCCAGCCATTATTTAGTATATTTCATCAACTTCAGAGATAACTGAGGCTCTCCGAAGGCACTCAAACATGGTAAAACTCTCGTCCTCTTCGGGGGCTTCCGCCCCCTGACCCCCGCCAGGACGGTATATGTCATCTGCTTCATGATAGTGAGATATCTGAGCTCCGAGGGACTTAAATAATGCTAAGCTGCGAATTTCGAAACTTTTCGTTAGCCATTTTCAATGCCAGTCCGTGGTCGGGCCCCAATGTGAATGCAAAGGTTTTACAAATACGACCAACAGGACTAAAGATCTCAACCTAAACAGAGAACATTCTACTTCTAGGCGTACTTTACCTGGAGGTCAGCGGAAAATAGCTCAAGCTGTCCAAATGCTATCAACAGCAGCGTCACTTGAAGCCGCCAGAATAGCTCTCAGGACGTTAACCTGTAAACTGCCTCAAATAATTGCAATTGGAACACTCACCTTGACCTGTAATTGCAATCCGTCTCAAATTATACGGAGGTATGACTTTGGAAAGAGACCCTTCAAGACGCCAGAAGGTTTGGGAGTAGCTCTTGGAAGATCACCTCTTCTTTTTCACACCTGTTCATCTGTGATGGAAGTGTCTTTGCCTTATTGCAGTCTGCCCCACGTGGTCAAAGCCTCTTGACTTTGCCTTTCATAAGGTGGACTCGAGACAAAAACTTATAGTGTGGATTGACCTTGTATAGAAACGGTGGGATTTTATTGGTCCTCCCTTTCTTATTTAGCCGGGTTTTGGAAAAGTATATCTTGCAATAATAAACGGCCAGTTGTCCTTATCCTTGGGAAGGAATTGTTGAATTCCGGCGCCAGAATAACAAATTTAGGCATCTCTGGTTGGCACTAGGCATTGCTCCTGCACGTCGAAGAAACTTGACAGCTCGTTACAAACGTTTTTATTGGAAACAGGGTGGATAACCTTAACCATGAGTTAGAAATGTGCACAAGATCGCCAGACTTGACACCCCGGACTTCTTTTTTGTTGGGGGGGGGGGGCCTTTGAATTAGTCTCGCGTGTATGTAACTCCTCAGGGAAGTTTTGATGACTTTCAACATGGAAATTATTTGTGAAGTGGATATCATCAGCCGGACAGCTAGATGAGTCGGCGAGCAGTAGACATGCTAAATAGAGCTCAGCTATCGGGACTGAGCCAGGAATTCTCAGTAGCGTGTTTCACGTGGTGGGGGGTGAGGTCCATAAAATAAAACCTCGTAAATGTAACCTCGTGGTTTGAGCAATCATCTCATTTTATTTGTAATTTTGTTGGTGGTATTTTACTTTGGTCATTTTCAATTCTTTCCATAGACGCAAACCCTTCCCCTGCCGGCCTTTTTGGTTTATGTGCATTCATGCATGAAACAAAGTTTTGCTGAATAATAGCCTAAATCGAATGGGGATAAACACAACACTTCATGTGAAAACCTTCATCTAATATGACACCAAATTCAATTCAAGTGTCATTTTTTGACACCATCCGTAGTACTATCCTAACACCATTTTTTTGACCAGTAGCTTTGGGACTCATTTAGGACAGCTGTTGCCGTCTTCCTGTTACTTTGCTTGTCAAGTGATATCCGCCCCAAAGTTTTCCAACCAATGCACGCTGGCAGAAGAGCATCCACGAACGTGAGCATTGCAATCGGTGCAATTTTAACCCCCTGAAACAACCAACAAAAAACCCCGCATTTTTAGGGGTCTCCTTAAGCCACTCCAGGGGGCCATAAGGGTGGGCGCTCCTTGCTTACGCTTTCACTCTCACATTTTGGGCTGTTAATTAACTTTGCCGCGGTCGCTAACAAACTCCAGTCCCCCCGTTTCCTT